>JARYGA010013368.1:0-29963 GCA_030545235.1 Helianthus tuberosus | reverse complement strand
GGACGAAAGTGCCGAACACCAGTCTGTTGGGCAGAAATTGGAGAAAAGCAACTATCTGGACCCGAGATAGTACAAGAAACAACAGACAAGATTATTCAAGTCAAAGAACGACTGAAAGCAGCACGTGATCGGCAAAGAGTTATGCAGATAACAGACGAAAGCCATTGGAATTTCAAGTAAGAGATAAAGTATTATTGAAAGTCTCTCCTTGGAAAGGAGTGGTAAGATTCATCAAAAGGGGAAAGCTAAGCCCCAGGTATGTTGGACCTTTTGAGATTATTAGAAGAATAGGACCTGTAGCCTATCATCTACAACTGCCAGAGGAAATGGCAGGAATACATGATGTATTTCATGTATCCAATCTCAAGAAATGTTTAGCTGATGAATCGCTAGTAGTACCTCTTAAGGATATAGAGGTAAATGAACAGTTAAAATTTGTAGAGAAGCCTCTACAGATTGAAGACATGAAAGTTAAGAACCTCAAGCACAAGAGATTAGTTCTGGTCAAAGTAAAATGGGACTCCAAAAGAGGACCAGAATACACATGTGTTAGTGCATTACGTCTATTGACTTTGTCTTGTATCATGTAATAGGATAAGATTAGATAGGATATCCAGTGCACAAGGTTTGAGAAACGTTTGTTAGAGGTTAAGGGAGTGATTTCGCTTATGTGAACATGACATATAAGTGAAATCAGAAACAAGTGATTTCGCTTATATGGCATGTCCATATAAGTGGAATCACCTCTACTATATAAAGTGCACTTAGTCATTCATTCGGGACACGATTTCAGAACTGTAACGAAGTGCTGCCGGATTTCTATCAAGGTTGTAATAGTTGTTAAATGCAATATAAGTGACAGATATTAGATTATCAAGCTGTTTCTGTGTCTAGTTCTCTGATTCCGCCTTTGAACTGGACTTAAAACTCTTCTGATCGACTCAATTGGGTCATACATCGATCCATCAAGTGGTATCAGAGCTCAGGAAGAAGAGTTTAGTTTGATTTTGTTCATATTCTGTCTTCTACACCTTCTTTCATCATTTCAGCAAGTTTTACCGGTCGAAATTCGCTCAAAATTTTACAGATTGTAGATAATTGGTCATAGACAAACCCTTGAAAGTTACAGGACAAAATTTGGACTAAAAATGGACCAAATCATCTTCCGAAGTGATTTTGCTTATACGGACAATGTGTGATTTCGTTTTTGTGAACACCTAATTTCGCTCATACGAACACAAATTATCCCTGGTTTCTCTTATTTGACACCTGATTTCGTTTATTTGTCAAGTTGATTTCGCTCATGTGGACTAGATAAGTGTGATTCCGCTCATTTGGTCATAGTTGTTGGTGATTTCGCTCTTGTGTACACTCAGTGATTTCGCTTTTCAGGACATCTATAGTCCTGGTTTCGCTCATAGGGTTCAATCTGATTTCGCTCAAGTGTCGGCTTTAACAGAATCTCGGAAATGAATTTGTCAGTTTAGTGGTGTCGGCATTTTGTCTCAATCAGAATTAAGTATTCAAGTTGTTGGTACCGCCCATGTGATTATACTTGAAGATGTCAGTTTTAGTGGTTGTGTCGGTTCATTAAAGTCAAGTTGGAAATATCATTTTTAGTGCAAGTCAAGGCCCAATCATAGGTGTCAGCTGCATGTGATACATATTAAAGACCATTTTGATTCAACATATGTGGTCATAAATGAATTTCAGTTGAGAGGTTCAATTAGAAGTTAAAGTGATTGTCGGACTTATGTGAAACAATTATTTGTCAGCCCACGTGATTCTATCAGATCATTAAACTAGCTAAAGTGCAGTCCATATCGAGTTGCGGCCCAATCAGCAATTAAAACATTATTTCATCAATATTACTGTTGAAGAGATTTGTTATACATATTGTATCAAGGTTTCGGCCTAATCATCATTAGTTTGTTTTTGGCCCAAGTTTCATTATCATCATCGGCCCAAATCAGAAATTTGAAAGTTCTTCGGCCCAAATCATTTTCAGTCTCATTCATTCAGTGATCTCACTTCATCAACTTTGAAACGAGTCTACAAATTTTCGACACGAGTCTTAGATTGTTTTCATCAACATTTTTTCACGTATTTAATTCATTTAAACTGATTGTTTGTATGTTTTTGTCAAGGTTTACATCATGGCTGAGGAATTCTACAACACGTTTTTCAACGCGTTCACATCTGAATCGTCTGACGTTGCAAATGTTACACCAAAAACCATCACTAAGGTGCTCAATGAGAACATCAAGCACGATAATTTTTACGGAACTCACTCAAAGCCACCAACTCTGGAAAGCATTGAAGATTATACCTGGTGGAAAGAACGTTTCATCAACTGGGCAAAAGCGTATGCTCATGAAAGCTAGTTCTGCTTGGAGTATGGATATGAAAAACCAAAAGATGAAAAAGGCGAAGATCTTGTATTCAAGAAGTTTTCCAGAGAAGATAAAGCTGAATACGGAGCTGAACAGAGAATGATAGCATTGATCCAGTCAGCAATCAGAAATGATATTTTTGCATTACTAAAACATGACGGGTCATCTAAATCTGTTTCGGAAGCTTTACGAATTAAAGCTGAGGGGGGTAAACAGATTAAAAAGAACAAAATCGCTTTATTAAAGAAAGAATTTGATCTGTTTGATAATATTAAAGGAGAGACAGTGAGACAAATGATTGAGAGATTCTGTCATCTTAAAATTGAATTGGAGAGATTAGAGATAAATAAAACAAGAGAGGAACTTATAGATAAAGTGATTGAAGCGTTACCACGAGCAGATCAGTGGCAAACGTTTGTTTTTATTTTGAAAAATGATGCTTTGTATGATTCAATTACTCTTGATGCTTTGTTTGAAAAGATTGAAAGTCATGATCTGGAGCTACAAAAGCAAAACAAGATTACTGATTCTTCACATCAACAGAACGTTGGCTTGTACTACAAAGGCAGTGTGCCTTCTGATAAAGGCGTTGGTTCACCAAAAACAGCATTTAGTGGTGAAAAGATGAAAGAACCACCAACAACGTCAACAAGTCATCATTCTGGATATCATTCATCTTCAAAGACAAATTCTGATGAATCTGAAGAAATTCTGTGCAACATTGCTCTTAAACTGAAGAATTCTCCTGCAATGAGCATAAATGCAGCTAAGCAACAAATGAGTTTCCTTGCATCTGTTCTGGAGTCATATGAAGGTCTTGTAGCTGGCAAAATTGGAAACTCCGAATTGACCAAAGAAGATTACAACCAGATTGATCCGGAAGAGATGGAGCTCATTGACATCCATTGGTGTTTAGCTAGTTGTATTCGCAGAGCTCAGAGATACATGGAGATTACCGGGAAACAATCGCTTGGAGGTGCTTCAACAAAGCTTGGATTCGATAAATCCAAAGTGACATGCTTCAGATGCAGGCAAAAGGGTCATTTCAAAAGAGAATGCAGAAACTCTGAAGTTGCTGAAGGAAATGAACGTACTTTCAACGATGATTATTATCGAAAGGCGATCTACCATCGAAGCAGAGAAGAGCCAAAGTTGATTGAAGATAAACCAAAAGAAAAGTCAAGAGCATATGCAGTAATCTATCCTGATGAAGGATTTGACTGGAGCAGAGTTTGTCCAGAAGAAGATCGTTTAGAGAATGTTCGTAAAACAGCTAAAGGGAGAGCTATGACAGAAGAAAGAAAGTTTGTTTTTGTTGCTGAGATTCAAGATGAAAACAAAGACAAAGACATTGCTGAAACCAGTGAAGAAAAATTTGAGATCAAAGAGAAAACTCGAGAAGAGATCTTGAGTGAGAAGACCTACAGAGAAAGAAACGTGGTCTACAACAGAATGGATGACATGCAGGAGGAGTATGAGATGGCTGTCGGTAGCAAAAGATGGGATAAAAAGAGAGAATGCTATTATAACAGAGAAGGAGAACCGGTTGTTCCCAAGAAAGACATAATCTTCGATGATGTTCTTCTCAAAGTCCCGTTGAGAGCTGAATACTGTAGAAATGTATTGAAAGATGACACATACGTTAAGAGATTTGAAAAGGAGATCAGATATGCTATGTTATCGTGTCTGAGAAAAAGGGATGAGGAGAGAATGAAGAAGAATGTTGAAGAAATGGTGAACAATCTGAAGAAAGCTGCTGAAGAGGTTAAAGCAGAAACTGTTGAAGTTGAAGCTGTGAAGGAAATTAAAAGTGAAGAAGTTGTTGTGAATGAAGAGGTTGAGAAAGCTGTTACTGAAGAACAGCAGATTGAAGAAGAGGTGAAGAAAGAAGAAAAAGAAGAAAAGAATGAGAATGAGGAAGCTGATAATGTTGGTGATGAAGTCGGTGTTGAAGAAAAGCAGAATGTTGCTGAGCAGACAGAGGTTGCTGAAAACACTGAAGTGCCAATCACTGAGGTAAATTCTGATTCTAAAAACTTGAAACTGATTGATCAGTGCAAGAAATGCATGGAACCGTGCAGAGCTTGTACTGAAAAAGATGAGCAATTCAGAACAAGAGATATTGAATTCACAAAAATAGAAAACATTTTCAAAGAAAAATGCAAAGAAATGTTAGAAAAAGAAAAGGTTTTTAAAGAAAATGATGAAAAACTTTCAGAAAAATGTAACAAATTAGAGAAAGAAAATGAAGTTTTGAAAGAAAATGTTTTGAAAATGACAAATGAATGTGAACAAAAAGAAATTGCTTGTCAAGAAATGAAAAAGGAATATGACTCTATGAAATTATCATATCATATTACAAAAGAGTCATATGAGAAAGTGAAAGATGAAATGAAATATGCTCAATCAAGAATGAATTATCTTTCTGAAACAACTAAAGAGCTTAAACGAATGTATGCTATAAAACAAGATGTTGTTAATTCCTATATTGAGGATGTTGCTAAGTTAAAGCGACAGATTGCTGATTTAGAACAGGATAACAACAAGTTAAAAAGTTACCACGTGTCGTCATATGTGCTTGAACGAATTTTCAATATAAAACCGGGTGATGGTGAGTCTGAGCAGAACAAGAAAGGCATTGGCTCAGAGTTTCATCAAGTTCCACCACCGGGAAAATTTGCATTTTATGATGAGGAAAAGGTCGAAAAAGCTTTCAACATGGTAGACCAATTGCCAGACAACATTGACATAACCTATTCCAAATCTGATGATTCTCATGATTCAGAGGTGGTAGGTAAAGTCGTTGAAAGTGTGTTGAAAGAAGAGTCGGTTGATACAGGTAAATCTGAATCACAAGATGAAGATGAAGGAAATCTTCATGATGGTTATCTGAAAAATACAAAATCCGAGGAAAGTTTGAATGATGATTCAAAAGGATTGGTTTATACCATGATTGGATCGGACAAATTGTTCTTAGATGTTGTTTTCCCGATTCAGAATGTGATTTCAGAAAAGGTTGATAAAGTTTTCAAAATGGTTGAGATTGAGAAGTCTAAGATTTCAAAGTTTGTTGGTAAGAGTCATAAAGGTTCGTATAACAAACCTGGTTACAAGAAGAAGAACATGAAGGCTGGGTTGGGTTATAAGAAGAAACAACATCGGAACAAAAATGAGACGCCGAATTTTCAGACAAAAATGAGTTTTGTTCAAGGAGACAGTTTAGAAAAAGAAAAAGAACTCAAAATGAGACAGTCTAATGATGAGTTCTTTGCTAAAAAGAAAAAGCAACAACCACAGGTCAAAGATGTGTCCATGAGAACATGTTTCAAATGTGATCAAAAAGGACATCTTGCATGCAAGTGTCCTAATCTAAAACCTGTGGATGTTGACAACAAGAAGATTGATGCTGAGAAACAAAAATCTGAGAATGTGAGACAAATGTCAACCAGATTTGACTCAAAACAAACTTGGAGGTACAACACAAACAAGTTTGCTTCGAATCAAAATTGGAAATCTAACCCAAACAGGTTCGATTCAAGACAGATCTGGAATTCTCACACACCCAGATTTAGAACAACACAGAGTTGGAAAACAACAGTTGATATGACAAAACCTCAAGAGTTTTGGAAACCAAGAGTTGTTGTTCAAAATCAAAATGTTCAAAAAGTTTCACATTTTTACAAACGAGGTACTCCTAAAGGTCAAACATGGAGTGAAAAGAAACAGGTGATTCTAGAAAAAGATGAAAAAGTTGAAGTAAAAGTTGAAAAGATTTTTGTGAAAAATGACAAAGAATTTCCAGCATTGCATGAAAATTATTGTATTGAAATGCCTAAGGTCCAACAGACCTGGGCTAAATTGTTCAAGTAATCAAGTAGTCTGAATGTACAGGTGCTCAACAAATTCAAAGATTGTGAGAATGAAGGTTGGAGCAGCCTGGCACAACAAGGAGAGGAGGCTGCTGGATCCTGTGTTGGTTGAAACAGAAAATTTATATGTTTTCTATAAATAAATAAACAATATTTCAAAAATCCTAAAAATTGAAAATTTTGAAAAACCAAAAATATGTTTGTTTTTAATTTTTGTCAAATATTCAAAAATTCAAAAATATGTGATGATTGAATACGCCGAAACCCTCACGGCTGAACAAACATGATTACTTTTACCAGATTGAAAAACGGTTTTCAAACTGTAAATATCAATGTGTTGTAAATCATGGGGGTATATTAGATTTTCTGCAAATCAGAGCACTTTTAGCAGAAAATGGATGGCGAGACAAAAGCTATCAGTATTAGTTGTCAAATTTTCTTTATATGATTTTGCATTTTAGGGGGAGTAATATTGTTAGAAAATACAAAAACATGATAAAATTGAAAATTGAGTTTTTGCGTAAAAAGAGGAAATGATAGTACATCAGTAGACAGTTACAGTATGCTAAAGAATTGTAATGATTAAATAGCGTTAAACAGTCTCACTGATGATATGTCGATAGGTTTTTATACATTTAGTAAACTTTTTCGGGATATAAACCTAAATTCAAACTTGCTTATTTTGTGGGGAACACTACTTGGATATATAGGTAACCCCTGAAATCTCGTTTGAAAGGTTCCTTTTTCTGATATACTAGGTTTTTATACTCAGTGATATCTGGGGTATTATTCCGGGACTTCTGCTGAATGGAAGTTCTGACCTAGTCCTCGAATAATACTTTCTGCAAATGCTTGAAACATAGCATCACCCTCAGCATATATGATAAAACAATAAAATTGCTTAGCAATGCTGTTGTAAAAAAAGATCCTCTAAAGGGGACACACCCACAAGTTGAGTCATGATCTCTCTGCTGAACGGTAGTTCTGACCTGAGCTCTCATGATTCTTCATATTTTATTAACCCCTTACAGATATCATTTGTGTTATAATTGCCTGTAAGACTGAATATTGGGATCTGGATACGGGAGTATATTCAAGAGGTAGGACACATGAATGAGTTTAAGTTCTTAATTCACCTAATTCGTATCCTGAATCAGTTGAAATTTGTATGAAAATTTAAGTGGATCAATATATCAACAATCTAAGTGAATTGTTTAATTCTTATTGTGTAATTAAGCTCAACGGTACTTGTGACTTGTCAAAAACTGATATGATCCTCTGACGCATACTCAAACAAAAATATTGTCTGTAAATATGTTTGTACATATTTCTTTATTGCTTTATATTTTCAGAAAATCCAAAAAGATTTTGATTTTTGCTTTATTTTCGACAACTGATATCTGAAATGCTAAGTTTCAAAATCTAAGTAAGCTGATTGTGTTTCTGAAAATAAAACAAGTTCATTAATTTGAAACTTGAATTAAAATCAAAAATTTCAAAAACAGTTTGTGATATCTCCAAGGTCATTAACTTGAACTTGGATGATTAACTGTGAGGGAGTTGGATTCTTTAACGCTGCCGAATCTATAAAGTTTGTTGATAGGGGGAGTGGATTAGAGAGGATTGATTGATAATATGAAAACATTGTATTTATAAATGTTTGAGAAATTGCAGATAGTCCAGACTACGATCCCGAGAGAAGAGTCTAAGGGGGAGTCTGAAGACAAGCTTGAAGCAAAGAGAAGCTTGTAGATGGAAAGCTAGGTGTCGATCCCAAAGCACGGAAGCTTGACGAAAGGGGGAGCCTGAAGCTGATAGGAGAAGAGAAAGATTGTTGGATGCTTACATTGTTACAACATGAAAGAGAAGGCAGAATGATCAAGACTGAAGATGTGTCATATTGAAGAATAGTCACTGAAGACTTCGTCAATATCCGAGGGGGAGTCTGTTAGTGCATTACGTCTATTGACTTTGTCTTGTATCATGTAATAGGATAAGATTAGATAGGATATCCAGTGCACAAGGTTTGAGAAACGTTTGTTAGAGGTTAAGGGAGTGATTTCGCTTATGTGAACATGACATATAAGTGAAATCAGAAACAAGTGATTTCGCTTATATGGCATGTCCATATAAGTGGAATCACCTCTACTATATAAAGTGCACTTAGTCATTCATTCGGGACACGATTTCAGAACTGTAACGAAGTGCTGCCGGATTTCTGTCAAGGTTGTAATAGTTGTTAAATGCAATATAAGTGACAGATATTAGATTATCAAGCTGTTTCTGTGTCTAGTTCTCTGATTCCGCCTTTGAACTGGACTTAAAACTCTTCTGATCGACTCAATTGGGTCATACATCGATCCAACAACATGGGAGCTTGAATCAGAAATGCAAAGGAAATATCCACCCCTATTCCAGTAAATCTCGAGGACGAGCTTTCAAACAAGGTGGGGAGGATATAACAACCCTCCTGAATTTTTTGACGCTCTAATATATATTAAAATATTCCTATATGTCCTAAAATACACCCCGTATGTGAAAACCGAGCCCAAAATACGATATAGCATTAAAAATAAAATAAAAATCAATTTTTAATGTCGCTCACGGCCGGCGATGGATATAACACAAGGCTACGCGGGGCGCGACGACCTGGATACGAGGACGCACCGGAGAACGCCACTTGTCCGACGCGTGTGGGGTCTAGGGCTGACTCGACAAGCCTATAACTGTAACAACTCTCATTAAAATTATTATTTCTTATTTTATTTTGTCCAATAGGAAACCCTAATTGAGACCCCAAGTAATATGGCATGACCCCTAAAATTTTCAGAACAGTTAGAACTAGGATCAGGGCCCCCTAAAACTCAGGGGGGGTATTCCCTAATTGATATTATCTACACAGTTTGCTGTAAAATGCGAAAATCGTCGAACGGTTGACTCACCTAGGCTAGGAATACACGAGGCTACCCTACCCTAGAAGTGCACCCGTCGCGCCACGCGACAGGGGCTGTTTTTCAATATAAGTATCAGGGGCTTGGCACTTGCATGACTGCATTGGTTCGACGTTCAAATTCATTTTGTACACTGAGTTATTCACTTTTTCGTTCAAAAACACACACTAGCACGAAGCTCTGCTGCGACAACAGGGTAATAACTCGATCACTACTACGATACAATGTTCGATCGATTGAAACCAATCCGATGGATGTTTAAGTGCTGCCCGAATACTGGCTATACTTTGTCATTTGTCGTGAGGGTTTTGATCTCGCGAGCTTATCGTAAATGTTGTATTAAGTTACTGACCTAGTTTCATGTGCATTGTTATTAAACTAGGTTACACGGCTAAATCAGTAGGCTAAACTCTGCTCGTCTAAACTTGCAATGTGAGTCCTTCTCTTTTTATCAACAATGTTTTACAATACTCAAATTATTTTCAAAAGTTATAATTACAGGGATTAAGTCTTGGTTATCTTGAATCACTGGCAAGTGGGGTATTGTGCACATTACTAATTTCTCACGGTTAGGTTCACCAACCTAACAGTGATAATCATCACTACTTGGGTGAAAGGACCCAATAGTGGTATGACCATCGTCACCAGGGTGTGACACGGCGCCAGATAAAAATAAGATAGTAGCCATTGTAATCGCTCTTATGCTGTAATTCATAACTATGTATCATTTTATGTAAACTGAGTGACTCGCCAGTATTTCCCCGCTGATAAAATATTTTTAAAACATGTTTCAGGTGACCTATTGTGAATCAAGGAAAAGTGCTACGGAGCACTAACAAGCTTGAAGAGGTGGCTCAATAAAATGAATAAACATGTTTTGTAAAACAGGGAATTTCCTTGTGAAATTCCTCTATTGTAAATTACGGGGTTTATCCCAAATTATGAAATAAAATAATCGAGCATTTTCAGTTTTCACGATCCTGTTAAAATTTTCGCTGCTAAAATAAATAAATACCACGGGTTTCTGTCCCGCGGCTCCTGGACCGGGTAACACCGGGACGGGGGCCGTGACAGAAAAAGGTGGTATCAGAGCCACTGATTTAAGCTAATTAAGTATTTAGAAATACTTAATTTCTCAATTTGCCACTCTGTGATTCTGTGAAATTAATTTGCAATATATAACTTTCTAATTAGGATTTTGTGTTTCCTCTCTATATCTGCTAAACAGCATGAATGAGTTGTCTGAAGCTCTTCAGAATCTCACTATCTATCCTACTGACGTAGAAGTTTCCAGAGACTTTTCCGATTATTTGGCAGACACTGAAGAACCTATGGAGTTCCAGGCTCAAGCCCAGGAGAAACCCAAGACAAAGAAAAGAAGGAGAATCGTAGGCTGGAGACGTGTACGGAGGAAGAAGCCAGCTGCACAAAGGATTAAAAGGACTGAGGATCCCAGGGATAAAGGCAAAGGAAAGGAGATCGGGGAAAGTTCAGGGCAAGCCCAGGAAATGCCACCCTGGGAGGAGCTTGATCGTAAACAGGAAAATTGTGACCTCATTGGACCTGCCAATGAAGACCTTTTCAATTACCCAATTGAATCACAACTTCCAGTTAATCTGGAACCTGCTATCCTAGATCCCATAGTCAACCACCAACTTCTAACAGGAGAGCTGGAAGAATGGTGGACAAGTGATTGGCAATTTCAGAACCTCTTAAATAACCCTAATACCTTTTTCCCCCAGTTTGACCCAGAGCCTGCACCAAACCCACCTATGAGCACTGAAAACCTGGCTGAACTCCGCCATTATGGCGAGGAGCTGGTGGACGCAGGAAACAGAATTCGGGAAGTGGGGGAGAGGATATCATGGAAATACGACGAGAGGGAACGCCGTTTCTGAAGTGCCAGCTGACGGGGTCGTATGTGGTTGTGTGTTTATGTGTTTAATAATAATAAAATAATAATAAATATTAATAAAAATATAATCATGTAAAATAACTCAAAATAAAACTTTTGTAATATAACGGGCGTGTAATGATGCATACTAATATATAAAAATATCAACGTCGCAAGGTCGACAATTTTGGCTATACGTGTTGACATGCTTATGTGTGATTATTTTATGGTGACTGGTTATTAATTTTTGCCAATAATTTATATATTTATATATTGATAATTACCAGATGGAACACACTGTCAATGAACCAGTTAATGAAGTTAACCAATCTGAACAAAACAACGGAGATCAATTTCTTAATAGGCAAGATATAGAAAACATCGTTGCCCAGGGAATAGCAAATGCTATTCCAGCAATCCTTGCTGCTGCCCGAAATCCAGTTGAACCTCAACCAATTATTCCCAGCAAACGTACTCGCGACGACAATTTCAGTAATAGTGTAAATGGAGGCGGCAACAATAATAATAATGATAATGATGGGATGCAAGCCCCGTTCCTTAAGAGAATGAAAGCTGCAACGCCTGGTTGCACTTATAAAGAATTCCTTGCCTGTAAACCTGTTGAATTTGCAGGCAATGAAGGGGCAACTGCCGCACTACATTGGTTGGAGAAAACCGAGGCAGTAATCAAAATAAGTAAATGTGCTGAGGAGGATAAGGTTATGTATGCTTCTCACCTTTTCAAGGAAGAAGCATTAGAATAGTGGAATACGATATTACAAGCCAAAGGAAGTGACATGGCTTATGCCATGAGTTGGGAAGAATTTAAGCGTCTAGTGGAAAGGAAATTATGCCCCGAATATGAAAAGGAACAAATGACGAGTAAATTCCTGAGCCACCGAATGGTGGATGTTGACTGTCGAGGGTATACTTCAAAATTCTTCAAATATGCCAGAATTGTGCCAACTCTGGCCTCACCAGAACCGGTACTTATTTCTCGCTATATTTGGGGTTTGATTAGCGAAATTCGTGATATCGTCAAAGCTGCGAGACCTCGCACAATTGACGATGCAGTGGAATTAGCCAACACTTTGACGGACGGACTGGTGCGTACGCGAGAAGAAAATAGAAAGAAGGATGTGGCCCAAAAGATTACCCAAGGATTCCGTGTGGGTAATAATAGTAACTTCAAGAAAAAGGGATCCGGGCAATCTTCCACTGCTCCATTTTGCAGTACCTGTAAAAGAAAGTATTTTGGAAGATGCAAGGGGTATTGCAATTTCTGCAAAATTCCAGGACATCAAGAAGAAGATTGCAGGAGGAAGAAATCAACAATCTGCTTCAACTGTGGAGAAGCTGGACATTTTAGACCAGACTGCCCTAAATTGATCAAACCAACTGATAACAAAGCCAGACCTACAGAAGGAACTACCAAGAAAAACGCAAGAGCCTTCCAGTTGACTACCTAAGAAGCAGAGCTAATCCCAGATGTAATAGCTGGTACGTTCCTAGTTCACGACGTTTATGCAAAAGTATTATTTGACAATGGTGCAAACCAAAGTTTTATAAATACTTCATTCTGCCAAGCTCTTAATCTACCCTTAACCAACCTTAGGCAAATTTTTACGGTAGAAACAGCAGATGGGAATTCTGTTAACATAGATAAGGTTTTGCAAGAAGGAAAGATAGAACTTTTAGGCCATAAATTTTCTGCAAACCTGTTACCTATGAATTTAGCCGGATTCGATGTTGTGTTAGGAATGGATTGGTTAGTAGCCAACCATGCTCAAATCCTCTGTGATAAGAATTCCATAGAAATTCATACACCTACAGGAGAAATAGTGGTGATTACAGGAGATAAGCCACGTAAGCCAATGAAGTTCATTTATGTGATGAAAATGGCCAGTTATTCAAGAAAACAAGGAATAGTGTATAAGATTTCGGTAATCATTAACATTAAGGGTAAGGAACTTAAGGAAATTCCAGTAGTATCAGAATACCCGGAGGTATTCCCAGAAGAACTACCTGGATTATCACCCGATAGGGAAGTAGAATTTAGAATTCATCTAATTCCTGGAACTACACCGATAGCTAAGGCACCTTATCGGTTAGCACCCACCGAAATGTTAGAATTGAAAAAGCAATTAGATGAATTATTAAGCAAAGGATTTATACAACCTAGTTCATCCCCTTGGGGAGCGCCCGTGTTGTTTGTGAAAAAGAAAGACGGGTCGATGCGAATGTGTATCGATTATAGGGAATTGAATAAGGTTACCATTAAGAATCGATACCCATTACCTAGGATTGATGATCTTTTCGATCAACTTCAGGGAGCTAGATATTTTTCTAAGATAGATTTACGCTCCGGATACCATCAGTTGAAAGTACAAGAAGAAGACATGCCTAAAACTGCTTTCAAAACTAGGTATGGTCATTACGAGTTTACAGTCATGCCCTTTGGACTAACAAATGCTCCTGCAGCATTTATGGACATGATGAATAGGATCTGTAAACCGTACTTGGATAAATTTGTAATTGTTTTCATCGATGATATACTTATTTATTCCAAAAGTCAGGACGAGCATTGTGAGCACCTACGAGCACTCTTAACTTTGTTAAGAAAAGAGAAGCTTTATGCCAAATTCTCGAAGTGTGAATTCTGGCTACAAGAGGTACAATTTTTAGGACACATGGTGAATCATGAAGGCATTCACGTAGATCCCTCCAAAATAGAAGCGATCACCAAATGGAAGGTCCCGCAATCAGCTATGGAAGTTAGAAGTTTTCTAGGGTTAGCCGGATACTATAGACGGTTTATTAAGGATTTTTCTAAAATAGCTGTACCATTAACTAAGCTAACCTGTAAAGCAGTGAAGTTTAAATGGGGATCTAAGCAAGAAGAGGCTTTTTAGGATTTTAAAGCAAAGATTAACAAATGCCCCAATTCTTGCCTTACCAGAAGGGACAGAAAATTTTGAAGTATATTGTGATGCTTCTAAGCTAGGATTAGGATGTGTGCTAATGCAACGCAAAAAGGTAATTGCGTATGCCTCAAGGCAATTGAAAAAGCACGAGAAAAACTATACGATACATGACTTAGAATTAGGATCGATAATTTTTGCCCTTAAGATTTGGAGACACTATCTGTGTGGAAGCAAGTTTACTGTCTATACAGATCATAAGAGTTTAAAGTACATATTTGGGCAAAAAGAATTAAACATGAGACAAAGAAGATGGATGGAAATTCTAAGTGACTACGACTGTGATATCCAATATCACGAAGGAAAAGCAAATGTAGTCGCAGATGCTCTAAGTCGTAAGTATCATGAAAAGCAGAAGCGAGTTCGTGCCCTTAGATTAAATCTATAGTTAGATTTAATGGAACAACTGAAAAACATTCAAGAAACAACAATCAAGGATGATGCTGAAGGAATGAAAGGAAGGATAAAGGAATTAGAGCAAGGAGCTGATGGAATTTGGAGATTCCACAAAAGAAGGATTTGGGTACCTAAGCAAGGAGAATTAAGAAATAAAATTTTAAAGAAATAAAATTTTAGAGGAAGCCCATAAATCTAGGTATACCATGCATCCTGGTAATAATAAGATGTACCAAGATTTAAGAAATAATTTCTGGTGGATAGGAAAGAAAAAAGATATAGCTAGATATGTATCTAAGTGTCTTACTTGTTCACAAGTTAAGGCAGAACACCAGAAACCCTCAGGTCTACTACAACAATTAGAAATGCCTGTATGGAAATGGGAACTCATAACCATGGATTTTGTTACTAAGTTGCCCAAAACCAGAAAAGGTAACGACGCAATTTGGGTAATTGTGGATCGATTAACCAAATCAGCTCATTTTCTGCCCATGAAGGAAACTTTCAGTATGGAAAAATTAGCCAAGCTATACGTAGACGAGGTAGTATCCTTACATGGAGTCCCACTCTCTATTGTATCGGATAGAGATAGTCGTTTCACTTCGCATTTCTAGACAAGTTTTCAAGAGGCAATGGGGACGCGATTAAATTTAAGTACAGCTTACCATCCCCAAACCGACGAACAAAGTGAAAGGATGATTCAAACCCTGGAAGACATGCTCAGGGCATGTGTGATAGATTTTGGTGGAAACTGGGATGACCACCTACCCTTAATTGAATTCTCCTATAACAATAGTTATCATGCAAGCATTGAAGCTGCCCCATTCGAAGCACTGTATGGAGGAAAGTGCAGAACTCCAGTTTGTTGGGCAGAAATAGGAGAAAGCCAATTATCAGGTCCCGAGATTGTACAGGAAACCACTGACAAGATCACTCAAATCAAGGAAAGACTAAAGACAGCTCGAGATCACCATAAGAGTTATGCAGACAATCGATGCAAGCCACTGGAATTTCAAGTTGGAGACAAGGTACTCTTGAAAGTTTCTCCTTGGAAAGGAGTAGTTCAGTTCGGCAAGAAGACAAAACTAAGTCCAAGGTACGTAGGACCATTCCCAGTAATCCAGCGAATAGGACCAGTTGCTTATCGCTTACAACTACCAGAAGAACTAGCTGGAGTACATGACGTGTTTCATGTATCTAACCTCAAGATATGTTTGTCCGACGAATCCCTGGTAGTACCTCTTCAAGATGTAGAGGTAATGAAAAGTTAAAATTTGTGGAGAAACCACTGCAGATAGAAGACAGAAAGGTCAAGTTTCTCAAGCACAAAAGACTAGTACTGGTCAAAGTCAAGTGGGATTCAAAGAGAGGACCTGAGTACACTTGGGAGCTGGAATCGGAAATATCCTCATTTATTTCAATAAATCTCGAGGACGAGATTTTAAATAAGGTGGGGAGGATGTAACAACTCTCATTAAAATTATTATTTCTTATTTTATTTTGTCCAATAGGAAACCCTAATTGAGACCCCCAAGTAATATGGCATGACCCCTAAAATTTTCAGAACAGTTGGAACTAGGATCCGGGCCCCCTAAAACTCAGGGGGGGTATTCCCTAATTGATATTATCTACACAGTTTGCTGTAAAATGCGAAAATCGTCGAACGGTTGACTCACCTAGGCTAGGAATACACGAGGCTACCCTACCCTAGAAGTGCACCCGTCGCGCCACGCGACAGGGGCTGTTTTTCAGTATAAGTATCAAGGCCTTGGCACTTGCATGGCTGCGTTGGTTCGACGTTCAAATTCATTTTGTACACTGAGTTATTCACTTTTTCGTTCAAAAACACACACTAGCACGAAGCTCTGCTGTGACAACAGGGTAATAACTCGATCACTGCTACGATACAATGTCCGATCGATTGAAACCAATCCGATGGATGTTTAAGTGCTGCCCGAATACGGGCTATACTTTGTCATTCGTCGTGAGGGTTTTTGATCTCGTGAGCTTATCGTAAATGTTGTATTAAGTTACTGACCTAGTTTCGTGTGCATTGTTATTAAACTAGGTTACGCGGCTAAATCAGTAGGCTAAACTCTGCTCGTCTAAACTTGCAATGTGAGTCCTTCTCTTTTTATCAACAATGTTTTACAATACTCAAATTATTTTCAAAAGTTATAATTACAGGGATTAAGTCTTGGTTATTTTGAATCACTGGCAAGTGGGGTATTGTGCACATTACTAATTTCTCACGGTTAGGTTCACCAACCTAACAGTGATAATCATCACTACTTGGGTGAAAGGACCCAATAGTGGTATGACCATCGTCACCAGGGTGTGACACGGCGCCAGATAAAAATAAGATAGTAGCCATTGTAATCGCTCTTATGCTGTAATTCATAACTATGTGTCATTTTATGTAAACTGAGTGACTCGCCAGTATTTCCCCGCTGATAAAATATTTTTAAAACATGTTTCAGGTGACCTACTGTGAATCAAGGAAAAGTGCTACGGAGCACTAACAAGCTTGAAGAGGTGGCTCAATAAAATGAATAAACATGTTTTGTAAAACAGGGAATTTCCTTGTGAAATTCCTCTATTGTAAATTACGGGGTTTATCCCAAATTATGAAATAAAATAATCGGGCATTTTCAGTTTTCACGATCCTGTTAAAATTTCCGCTGCAAAAATAAATAAATACCACTGGTTTCTGTCTCGCGGCTCCTGGACCGGGTAACACCGGGACGGGGGCCGTGACAATAACGGGGCACGTAGTGCCTGGCGGGCCGCGTAAGCCCCCTTCTCATCTTACGTGGGGCGCGACGGACCCCCTGAACAGCCCTATATATAGAATTCGTTGGCCACAATTCACAAATCATTCATAAATCTTTCCTCTCTCAAAATTCTGAATACTAGGCATAATTATCGGGTATAATACCCCGCTAATTAACGAAGTTCTACCCCGATGTAAGTATTATAACCCCGGTTACGTATTAGATACGCTGCCCGATTGATCCAGGGTTCCGTAACGGTTGTCGAGGTTCTGCCCGACGTAGTCGTTGGAATACCGTCTCGGGGAGGGTATTACTAATGTAAATATTGGGTTATTATACTAACATATGTGCATTTTTGTAAATTATAGATAATCACCAGGAAACCCTTACAGAAAACCTAAGACAACAATGTGAGTAATCTCCTTTTTGTAAATTATTTTTACAAAACCTTAAATGTTTTACAATGCGATTAAGCAGTGATTGAGTCTTTGTAGTTCTTCAATTACTGCCGGTATGTTGGGGTTTTGTATATAAAATGTGGAACACGTTACCATTGGACAAAGAGTTAGCCAATGTGTAATATGACCCACCAGTCAGGATTGACAATACTGAATGAGTAATTGAGTAGAAATAAACAATGTGATAGCTCTCAATACTGTTAATGAATAAAACTCTTCTTGATTAAACTTGGATTCACTCACCAGTATTTCCCACTGACAAAATATTTTAAACGCGTTCCAGGTAAAAAAAATGTGAAAGCCAACTAGAAGCCAGCTGGACAGCACTGAAGGCTTGGAAAAGTGGCTATAAAAGTTACCAAAATAAAAGAAGATGTTTTATTCAATAAAATAGGGATTTTCCCTATGAAAATGTTTGTAATGAAAACTTGGGTTTTATCCCAATATGTTTAATACTATAAAAGTGTGGTATTTACTCTGATAAATATTTCCTAACTACGGTCCTGATGAAATTTCCGCTGCCAAAATGATAAACAAAAATGATACCACCAAAACTGGTCTCGCGGTCGCCCGTTCCCGGGACAGATAGGGGGCGGGGGTTGCGACAGGTAAGGTTTTCCCCATTAGCATTATGTTGACGATCAGACATGATCTTCAAAAAAGAGAGATGGAAAGCAAGTGCTTAGAGTAGCGGTGGGCGCCAATGATGAAACAGTGGTTAACCAAGGGAGGTTAATTCACTGGTCTCGTCAAGTAGGGTTAATCACTTCTTTTCGAGGATCGGTGGCTGGATCGCCCGCTTGATCTGTCTCCTGCACAAGGAAACACATCGTGACTCGTAACAAGGAGGATAGGGTGGGGGGTGCTCCTTGTTACCACTCTCCGGCATGAGAATCAGTAATTTGCTTGAGAGCAAAGTGTGTGATAGTAGTATCAGTGAGAGAGTTTGATAAGCGATACCTCAAACCTGGTCTGGGATGGGTATATATATCCGAGGAGTGAAAGAGGGTAATTGAGTGGCTAGACTGATAACTCGCAGCCCTTTACAGATGTGTCAGGCTCGTCGGTCACGGAGGTGATGCCACGTCCCACTGCTGCTGTCAGGCGACCGTCATTGGTGCCACTTGCTGTTAAGGTGTTAGTCCCACTTTCTCTGTGGATAGGATGCAGTGCCAGGCCGCATCGCTACCCGCGGTAACTGCGGTCGTTTCCGCGTCCTTGCTTTGGCCAAGATGTGTACAGGATGCGGTGCTAGGCCGCATCGTCGCATGCGGTAACTGTTGTTGTTACCTAGATCCCATGTCGTGACGAAAATGTTCATAGGATGTGGTGTTAAACCGCATCGCTATGTATGACATCCATTTTAATACACAAGGTAAGTCTTCTCATCACTTAACCGATTGGATTCGATAGCTGCGTTCGTGCGTGCCCTCACGGACGCATATAAGTTCTTGCTTATTGGAGTATTTGATAAGTGTGATGGTCACTCGCGACTGCTTTGGTGCGAGATCTGGGACCATACCCCTTCAAATACTAAGTTCAGATTTTTAGTTCCTAACTAATCTTATCTATATGAGTCTACTTTTAACTTATAATACCTAAAAATATGCAACACAGCCTACTATGTATCTAGTCAAGTTGGTAAAGAATTCTTTTGAAACTGACTAATATTATCTATTACAATATAGTTGAACTTATAATTCCTAAAAATTTGCAACACAGTTTAGTATTTATCTAGTAAAGATTGTAAATTTCAGGAGTATTTTATTTTTATTACTTGTTACAAAAAATGTTTTTTAAAGAATTATTTTTTTATAAAAACAAAATGTTTTGTTTATAAATAAAGTAAACAAACTGTTTTACACATGTAAGGTTTTGTTTTTTAATAAAAAAATAATAATCAAATGACAAAAACATTAAAGATAAGTTGTTATTGTTGTAAAATAAGTTTATTTTGTTGGTTAAATGATAAAGTTTATATATTTATTATTTAAAGTTCATAACTTTTTTTAAATATGCACATGGTACTCTAACTATAAACTTTAAGTTTAAAATTTTTGTTTTTATAAAAATAAAAAGTAGTAGTTGACTCATAAGTACGTTTTACACCTTTAACTTTAATTGTTAAATTTCATTTTTATATATATAAAAAAATTTATATTTTTATAAAATTTTAAAAAAAGTTTTTATAAAAAATTAGGATGTTAAGAGTTTATATCTTTATTAACTTTATATCATAGTAAGTTCAGTTTTTTAGTTTAGCTTTAAAGTTTATTACTTTATTATTTTTTAATTAAGAAATACAAATTATTAGATTAATATCCAAGAATAACAGCAGTATTTTATAATTTCAGCTTGACTATATCTAACTTCAATATCTATTTATTGCAATTTTAGGATATTAACTTATATAAGTTCAGTTGACTTGAAACTTTAGGATACTAACTTTATTTTGAACTTTATTAATATGGTTGATAACTGCATTATATTAACACCAGAAATAAAGTTTATTCATACGTCTAGATCAAACATAACAAGTGAAAATGAAAAAAAAAACATAAAAACACTTAATAGATTTCATATTAGACTGCATGAAATCTGTTCCGTTTTTGAATTGACACTCGAGGTTTTTTTTTATCAGGTTTTCTAGTTTATGCTTGAATCGACAATATCTTCTAATTCCTCTTCTTTGTCATTATCCTCGGAATCGTCTAAATTAATAACCTTACTCCATTTCCATTCAAAGAGTCTCTTGGATGTCTTCCTTTGAGTCTCAAACTTCCGATCCTTAAAAAGGACAAAAATTGAATACAAAAGTTAAAAAAAGATTAAATAAACCTTAAAAATACATCTTCACTAAATTCACGTTGAAGATTAGACTTGTATGGACTAAACATTGCACCATAAGAAATAATATCAACACTTTTATCACAATCATCCTGCAATAAAACACACATATAATAACATAACGAACATGTTAATATGAAAAATATACGCAAAAATAATACTTAAAAACCAGCAAAATCAATACCTTAGAAGCTTGTTCAACAACTGGGTTGTTTAAATTGGCATGTTCATCATGCAACTGAATCTGAAAAATCAAATAAGTTAACATTCACATAAAAGTAAATAAAAGAAAACAATTATTTACTGCTGCAATATAACATAACTGACCTTAAAATTTTCAATCTCGCATGTTTGGTTTTTCGCAACAACTGAATTCAAAACTAGATCCATTTTTTAACTTTGTTTAGCAATAGATATATGGGTGTCCTACTATGTGTTTATAGTAGTAACTATAGAAGTGCATTAGGGTTTAATTTTAGATTTGCCACCCCTTTATTTAGGAAGTTTGTTGTGGTTAGTTTTAAGTTTTTATAAGATATATCTAGGTATAGATATTAGACAGTTTTAATAAAATAAAATGTGACACGTAATATCTTCATTTTATGTTACGGTACTTTTAATTCTTTTTGTTTTTGTTTGCATAGATGGAGCCCATCTTTGTAGATTAGGCGCATTAGATCACAAGTATTAATTACTTGTACATTAAAGCATTATCGACTTGTACCTTTTAATCCGTGCGTCAACATTGAACAAGACAAGTACCGAAACGTCGACAAAAATGTGTAGGTCGTCATGTTATCTTTGGATTTTTTTAAACCGTATAGTTCATAAGATATGTCAAGAATACGTAAAAAAATTATAAGTTTGTTGTGGATGGGTAAATTGTAACTAATTATCTATAATTTTGTTAAAATCTTAGGGATTTAAGTGTAATAAGTTTAGGGGCTAAAAAATAAATAATGTTTAAAAGGCTAAACTACCCTCATTTTAGGGGTCTTTCTATAAATAAAGTGGGGGAAAAATTTTTATTTTTTGGATATCTTAAAATACCTCTCTCTCATGCGTTATAATATAGTATAGAAATATATATAAGACCGTGTGTAGTGGGGCGTGATTTATAAAATTTTTTCAAAAAAAACGCCCTATAACGCCCCAGTAACCACTACACCCGGCGTTACCGGGCGTTATTTTTCAAAAAAAATGAATCTGGCGTGATTATTAAAACGCCATTTTGCAATTGTTGGAGCTTTGACTTATGTTGACCCACCAATGAGAAATCACTTTGTTTTTTTTTTTTTTTTTTTTTTTGTTTAAGGATTGAAAGGGGCATTATTTGGGCATTATTCCCACTACGCCACTTTTGCTATAATGCCCCATCGCTGACTAGGACGCCACGTGTCAGATAATGCCCCATGATGGGGGCATTATAACACATTACCACTACATATGGTCTAACACCTTAAAAAAGGCTCTTGGTGGATAAATGGCAACTTATGACATACTTTCTTGTTATCAAAGGAACAACTTTTCTTGCCTTGTCCTTTTGCTCGGCTGCCAATATACAGTTTGAATTCCAAGCCTGTTTTGTCGTAAGAGTGACGACTCCTTATTTGTTCTCTCATACAACCAATGAGAATAATGATCACGTCAGTGAATCACTATGCTAGGTTGTTTTATAGACATATCTAGTATATATATAGTATACCCTTTCTATTAATAATTACTTTATATAAGGCATTTGAATATACTTTAACTTATCTTAACTTCATCTAAATGACATATTAACTTTTTTTCCTTATTTCACTTTGTCTCACTCCAAGGAAATGATTTAATCTCATTAACTTCATCTAACCCTATCTTTTAGTGGTTTAAAAAAGAAATAATAATTAATTCAATATCTTAACATTGGGTTAACATGTTAACATATAACCCATTCAAAGCCCTTTAACACAAGAAAGGAATGATTTACAATTTAGTTAACATGTCATGTCATTGTTAACACTCTAGATGTTAGAGTACACCCTATGGTCTAATATAATCCGGTGATGAATTAAAAATCAATTACACCCTTCCAAGTTGTAATAAAGTGTGACCGTTTTTTTAAAACAAAAAATTCAAACAAATTAAATCATTTTCAATCCCCCTTCAAAATTAACTCTATATATTTTTTTTTTTTTGAACGGCGACTTTCTTTGTTAGTGACCTAATGTCACATCATCTAATCGGCGGCCCTAGCCAAGTCTGCCCAGGCTTACGTTGTCTTAACCGGGCCCGCGCTGGGTTGGCCAGACTTGGTTACGGCGTTCCCCGGGAAACCGTACTGCCTCCACACGAATTGCCTCGCTGAAGTAATAGCCGGATGAAAACCGGGGTGCGGCTCAAGATCGAACCCCCCTCGATGGGTTTATCACCATCATTGCCCAATATCCACCCAGTGTGACACAAGTGGGAATTGAACTTGAGTCTCCATTGAAAAACCCAAGTCTTCTACCACTAGGCCACTAATGGGGGATAACTCTCAATTTTCTTATCATCTCTAAAGAGAGAATATCACACATTGTTAATTAGGAAACTAAATATTTTTCTATTTCTATATAATTTTACCATGCAGCCCTAAAAGGTAGGGGTGTTCAAAAAAATTTGAATCCGAAACCGAATCCGAAATATCCGAAAATCCGTATCCGAATTATCTGAAAATTCGGATTCGGATGTGAATTCTAAAAAATTTCGGATATACGGATTATCCGAATCCGAAAACTTTAAAATTAAAAAAAAAATAGATTTATATAATATATTAATTGATTTAATTCCACCACCTAACTCCTAAAACCTTTTCACAGTTTCACAATTCACACGCACATTTCATCTTTTGAAAATTAGGGTTCCAACTATCACACAAACACAGCCGTCGTCACTTTCATCTTCGATCCGTCCTGGCGTCCTCTCCCTCGCTCGTCCTCTGCCATCTTCGATCCGTCAAGAGAACCTCCTCCACCTTCCATTACCGTAAGTTATTATCTATTTCTTTGTTCAATTAAGCCCATTATAAAATTAAAAATCTAACACTAATTGTTAATTATTGGTTAGATCGATGAGTTTGGTTATATTTTTAAGGTGATTTGTTGATTAATATGGTTCATATTTTAAGTTTTCTAGATATGCTTTCATCTATCGCATATAATATCTGTTTTCATATTCTAGATTTGTAGATTTGTTGATTTATTGTACATCTACTTTATTGCAAATACTTGTTATTGTTTATTAACAGGTTTGTATTTGTTATATAATATTTTTCTGGATATCCGTTTTGAAATCCGAATCCGAAATTTCGGATATCCGAAAATCGGATATCCAAAATTTCGGATTCAGATTCGGATGCCAATATTCAATATCCGAAATTTTCGGATATCCGAAAACCGGATTATCCGATCTTGAACACCCCTACTAAGACCATGTGTAGTGGTAGTGGGTTATAATGCCCCCACCATGGGGCATTATCCGACACGTGGCGTCCTAGTCAGCGATGGGGCATTATAGCAAAAGTGGTGTAGTGGGTATAATGCCCCATAATGCCCCATTCAATTATTAAAAAAAAAAAAAAAAGCAAACACACGAAATACATTCAAAAGTCAATGCATTTTCCAAAGTTGTCAGATATCCTCAAAAGGGATTGGTGCATAGCTCAAAAGTGGCCCACATGCAATTGCAACTTCGGCGTTTTAATTCAAACGCCCAAAACCAATTTTTCCAAAAATAACGCCCCAAAACGCCGGGTGTAATGGGGTGGGGGGCGTTTTTTTTCAATTTAAAAAAAAAAAAACGCCCCACTACACTACGGGTGGTCTAAAAGGCTAAAATTACCACTTTCACTCTCGTCAGGCGTCAGCAATGAACATGCAATGAGCCAATAAGCAACATCCATCTGCACTACTGGCCCTGCCTTTGGCAGTCAACACTCTCCAAAAAAGGTTTGGTTTTTTTTTCCTGAAGTTTTCATTTTTATGTTATATAACTTAGAAGCTTTCTTGTTGATGCAAAGAAGTTATTTTTTTTTGTGAGAACAGTGGCGGATCTAGAAAATCCGTCAAGCCGTAACGTTTTATAAATAAGCCGTAACGAAATCGAAAAAACTTCAAATTTTTCCAAAATTTACACTAATTTTTCCAAATTTTTCCGCGCCAAGCCGTAGCGGGCGTTGCCCCCCGGCATAAGATAGCTCCGCCCCTGTGTGAGAATATGAATCTTAATGTGAATATGAACTATGATAGTTTCGATTTAAATTTGGTTGTTGATACTTAGGGGAGGAGGGGTGGTTACTAGTGATAGAATTCTATCACTCTCAATATCCAATCAACTCATGCCATGTCATCAACCAATATTCTATCACTAGTGATAGAAATGTAGTGGGGGTGGTCACTAGTGATAGAAAATAGTTATTTAAAAATAGCTAACAAAAGTTGAGGGGCTAAATTTGAACTTTTCATCAAAGTTCTATTAGTTCAATTAGATAAACGACAAATGAAATCTCTGCAAAACAAACTTTTCAACGCGTGAAGGATTCAACGCGTTTCAAAAATCACGCGTGACCAACATGGAGGCGGCGGTGTGCGTGATGCCATCACTCGTGGCCGGGCGTCCATCACGGACCGCCCCGCCTGGCCTTAGACATTTTATTATTGGATTGAAACTTATTAGGCTTGACGGTGTGGGGGTCGTCCAGCCACGTCAAGCACCGACGACGCCCCCATACACCGCCCCGACAGGCCCGATGTCGTCCAAAACGTTGAGGGTAGGACGTTTGAGACGGGCACAAGAAGACAAACTTCTCCTCACACACACATATACATACAACTCGTATATATATATATATATATATATGACAAAGATTCGTTAGGAACCACCCTTTATTGCGAGAACCAGTGTGAACACAAACATTAATACCTAAAAAAATCTAAAAAACACCCAAAAAAAAAAAATTTAACTATTTTTTTTGTAAAAATCGCTATATTTTGTTTACAATAAAAAAAATAAAAAAAAAATTTCGAGTCACAGTTGTCCATGCACATGTGCATTTGTATCATTTCTTTGACAAATTCCGTAATTCATTACAAATATTAGACAATTGCACTTTCATTTACACTACCACGTGTAATACACTAATTTTTACGTTACCAATATTAGAAATACACATGTGCATCTATATGTATTAACATGAAATAAGGTGTGTTGGTACACTACTTTCTCCTTCATCTATCATTCTATCCATAATACACAAGCATGCACATGTGCATTTTTGTCATTTATTTGACAAATTCCGTAATTCATTACACATATTAGACAATTGCACTTTCATTTACACTACCATATGTAATACATTACTTTTTACATTACCAATATTAGAAATGCACATGTGCATTTATATGTATCAACATGAAATAAGGTGTTTTGGTACACTACTTTGAATGCACTTTCCCTTTCATCTATCATACCATCCATAATACACTACCATTACCTCCTACCATCCATAATACAATGTCATTACCTCCTACCATCCATAATACAATACCATTACCGATATTTTCACTTTATTACATGTATGTAAACACCATTTATACCATCCAATCAACATATTACATCATAAATTGACAACTATAACCAAACAATCAACCACTAGATATAACTAACCAAAAAACATGTATATGGGCCTACTTCTCCATTCAAAATCACAAACTTTTTGTACCAAAACACGTTATATCATGGTTATACCTAATGATGCACATGTGCATTTTAAATATTGGTAATGTAAAAGTAGTGTATTACGAATAGTATTGTAAATTAAAGTTCAATTGTCTATTCCTGATAACGTATTACCGAATTTGTCGAAGTAATGATACATATGCACATGTGCATAGATATCTGTTACTCGAAAAAAAAGTGTTTTTTTTAATGGTAACGAAATATAGCGATTTTTTGAAAAAAAAAAATTTTAAAAAAACAAATTTTTTGAGTGTTTTTTTGATTTTTTTTTTTTTGTGTTCACATTGGTTCTCGCGGTTCTCGCAATAATGGTGGTTCTCGCATGAACCTTACCCTATATATATATATACATATAGAGAAACGGGATCGGGAGAAAAACACTCAAAAGTGTGAGAATGGTGAGAACGCTTCCTGGCCCAACAGGTGTCACGCGGCTTAGAGAATGGCGGAGGGGTTTTTTTGTCCTTTCATCTTCTGCTTTTCCAGTTTTGCTTTTCCCAATATATTGTTTTAATTTTTGGTTTTAAAGATTTTTGGTGTTAACCAAATTCAATAATTTATGGCGTTTAATGGTTTCATTGTATCAACATTTTGGCGTTTATGGCGTTTATTCATTGATAGTACAGATACGCTTCTGTACACGGGGTCGTGGTAAACTAATGTAGACAAATTGCAATTAATGAAGAAAGAGAAGGAGGATGGACACGGGGCCGTGCCCGAGCTTCTGTTCAGGCTATAAATAGGGGTGCTTGGCTCATTTGCAAACCATCCCTTGGCACACCACCTCTCTCACACTTCACCCACCACCCGCCACCATCACAACACCATCATCCACCACCATCATCCATCATAGAGTGTGTGAGTAGTCACGGGATCCAAGATTGATCGTAAGAGTTCTTGACAATCAAAGGCCATGTTTGCCTAAGTCTCTTACATCACTTGGTGAAGACAAGTGTCTAGTGTAATAATTTTTATTTTTAATCTTTTCGCACTTTTTATTTGGTTATGTATTAATGACTTTAATAACTAGTTTCTCATGTTGAAGGTGATTCTTCCTTATCATTTGTCCGTGGTATCTTGGCATTATTTTACTGTCTATATAAAATAAAAGATTTTCACCATTCATATCTCCACGGTCTATATGGAGATATGTTGGCTACCTGGTCGGGGGTTAAGGGAATGGTTTGGTAAGAGTCTTGCCTTGTTCAGTGTATAGATCCTGCAAGGACCTGGGTCAAATTTAGTAGGACCTCCTTCAATACCCACCGGTATTGGATGGCGGGGGTCCAAACTCTTTGACCCCCTCATATGTAAGCTACTATTAAAACTTTAACCCGGCTACTTAGGACTGTATCCCTGCTGACTCAGACTACTTAGCCGAGGGTAACGTCACCTTCAAAAGAGGGGCCTACCACATTATGCATTAATAACTTAATTAATTATCTTTCAATAATCCAACCCTTTAGGATTGTATCTTTGCTGACTCAAATTACTGGGTTGAGGGTAACGTCACCTTCAAAAGAGAGGCCTACTACAATAACTAAGATAATCTCTTAAAAAGTGCAAAAGTGCCAAAATAATCAAAGGTTACACTAAACACGAGTCGGATCCAAGTGATTAATCTTGTCTATCTGTTTTTACTTTTATTTTTATTTTCAGCATTTTTAGTTTTTATTTTCTAGTTTAAAACATTTTTCTAAACTTTTGATTTGATTAGACGTTGAGGATAAACCGGTATTAAAAGCTCTTGTGTCCTTGGACGACCTCGGTATCTTGCCAACACTATACTACGCTCACGATAGGTGCACTTGCCCATATGTGTGTTTGGTGTTAGTAAAATATCGTGTTTTATAAATTTAAAACTTGACTAACGTGTAAAAAGGGCTAAAAATATACATAAAAAACCATAACACACCGCACGCATCAAGTTTTTGGCGCCGTTGCCGGGGACACAAGGATTTTAAGAAAGTTAGGAATCAACGACCTAATCGTTTTTTCTAATTTTTTCTGTTTTTTTTAGGATTTTCTTAATTTTTCAGTTTCTACAGAGCTCAGCACGTGCCGTGCCAGGTCGGACACGGGTCGTGCCCAGCATTGTTACTGGCAGTTTTTATTTTCTGAGTTACAGAGAGTTGAGCACGGGGCCGTGTCGGTGCAACACGGGGCCGTGTCAAACTCCCCAGTAACAGGGATCCAGAAAACAATCACTGTATCTCCGACCACGGGTCGTGTTCACCTGAGCACGGGGCCGTGGTGAAGCTTCTGACCAACGTTCTTCTTTGTCTTTATTGCAGGACTTGGAACCCAGGCGCCACATCTGAATTTTCCACGTAGTGTATGAGCTCCAGTTCTAGTAGAGACATAAAAGAACCCCTAGACGAACCCGAACGCTTTCTAAGAAGAAGACTAAAAGCTAAAAACCAAGAGAAAGTTTCGGGGGACCCATTTCCAATGGCGGACCAACGTACCCTCATGGATTACCTACGACCCACCGTAGGTAATCTCGGTGCCGCTATCAATGCACCAAATGTCGAAGCCAACAACTTCGAACTTCGGCCGCATTTGATACAAATGCTTCAAAACTCCACAACCTTCCATGGGCTTGTGGACGAGGATCCCCATCTACATATTACTAATTTCTTAGAAATATGTGATACCTTTCGGATCAATGGAGCATCAAACGATGCCATCCGCCTTCGAATGTTTCCATTTTCACTAAAAGACCGAGCTAAGGCTTGGCTTAATACCCTCCCGGTTGGCTCGGTAAACACCTGGGATGAACTAGCCCAAAAATTTCTATGTAAGTATTTCCCTCCTGCTAAAATGGCTAAATTAATGACTGAAATTAATACATATTCACAAGAGGATGGGGAATCCTTGTATGAAACTTGGGAAAGGTTCAAGGAGCTACTAAGAAAGTGTCCTCATCACGGTCTTGCGGTATGGCAACAAGTATGCACTTTCTATAATGGGTTGTTGCCACACACAAGACAAACACTTGACTCTAGCTCCGGGGGACTTTTAGGTAATCGTCTCCCAAATGAAATATATAATCAAATTGAGGAAATTGCTCAAACCAATTTTCAGTGGCACACTCCCCGAGGCAATAAATCTATTGACCCAGGCGCCCATAAGGTTGATGAAAGCACTTCCTTACAAGCCCAAATTGAGGCCCTTTCTTCAAAAATAAAAAAGCTTGAAATGGCAAAAACAGCCTCGGTCATGGCTTGTGAGGGGTGTGGTGGGCCACATGAAAATTGGAGTTGTATGAAAGAAATAGATTATCAAACAGAATCGTTAAACTACATTGATAATAGACCTAGGTCGTCGGGTCCTCCGACGGGTACCTACAACCAAGGATGGCGTAACCACCCTAACCTTCGTTGGAGAGAACCCGACAATGGTAGTAACCAACAAAATCTAAACCAATGAACAAACTTTCAACAACCAAGAATCGAGTCACAAAATTTCTCTCAACAACAAGGTGGACGAGAAAGGCTTAAAGATACTGTATCTCGCCTCATCTCCGACACCGAAAAGAAAAACTCGGATCGATTTCAACAATTGGAATCGAATTTTAGAAATCAACAAGCTAGTATTCAAAACATTGAAAAACAATTAAATCAAATAGCTCAGAATTTCT
>JARYGA010013367.1:0-30249 GCA_030545235.1 Helianthus tuberosus | reverse complement strand
ATCGAATAGAGACCCTGAAAACTCGGGTTGTCACATTATCCCCAACTTGAAAGAAATTTCGTCCCGAAATTTAGCACGTGGTTACTGAGGAAGCTAACTGTGTTGTGTAGTTTACTGGTTTTCCTGGGGTGTCACATCATCCCCACGTTGATTTGGAATTTCGTCCCGAAATTATGTAGTAGCTTCAGCCTCAGAAGTGGTTGTACTGTTTCCGAATAACTGGGGATACTTGAGTTTCATTTGATCTTCGCGTTCCCAGGTGAACTCTGGGCCACGACGGGAGTTCCAACGAACTCGAACAAGAGGTATTCTTGTGTGTTTGAGGACCTTAACATCCCGGTTCGTGATTTCAACTGGTTCCTCGACGAATCGCAACTGATCGTCGATAGTGAGCTCCTTCAAAGGAACTATGAGGGTCTCATCTGACAGACACTTCTTCAGGGTGAAACTTTGAGTAGCACTGAGTTCTGCTGGTAAGTTCAATCTATAGGCCACTTTGCCTATTTTCTCAATGATTTCAAATGGTCCGACATATCGTGGATTAAGTTTGCCCCGTTTTCCAAAACGAACCACACCCTTCCAGGGTGAAACTTTGAGTAGCACTCGATCCCCAACCTGGAACTCGAGTGGTTTCCTGTCCTTGTCGGCGTATGCTTTCTGACGGTCACGGGCTGCCGCCATGCATTGTCGTATCTGGGCAATCTTTTCTGTTGCGTCTACTACCAGTTCTGGACATGTGATCTGACTATCACCCACCTCTGCCCAACAAAGAGGTAATCGGCATTTACGCCCGTACAATGCCTCAAATGGAGCGGCTTGAATGCTGGTGTGGTAACTGTTGTTATACGAAAACTCCACTAACGGTAGGTGTTTTTCCCAGCCATTTCCGAAATCGATTACACATGCACGAAGCATGTCTTCTAGAGTTTGGATGGTGCGTTCAGACTGCCCATCCGTCTGAGGGTGATAAGCTGTGCTCATGTCTAATCGAGAACCAAAAGATTTGTGCATTGCTTGCCACAGTTCTGAAGTAAAACGTGCGTCACGATCAGAGATAATAGAGGTGGGCACCCCGTGCCTCGAGACAACTTCCTTAAGATATACGTCTGCTAAAGTGGAGAACTTATCCGTTTCCTTGATAGCCAAGAAGTGTGCAGACTTTGTGAGTCGATCCACGATCACCCAAATAGTATCATTCCCACGTTGCGATCTAGGCAGGCCAGTAACAAAATCCATGGAAATTTGCTCCCATTTCCATTGTGGTATCTCTGGTTGTTGGAGTAGGCCTGATGGTTTCTGATATTCAGTCTTGACTCTCGCACAAGTCAAGCACTTGCTGACGTAAGTAGCTATGTGAGCTTTCATGCTAGGCCACCAATATGTGGTTTTCAAGTCGTGGTACATCTTATCCGAACCAGGATGTACTGAGTAGCGAGACTTATGAGCTTCATCTATTACAAGCTCGCGTAAGTTGCCGTAGAGTGGGACCCAAATGCGTCCTGTTACATAGTAGGCGCCGTCTGCCTTTTGTTCTAACCGTTGCCTTGAGCCGCGTAGGGCTTCAGCCCTGACGTTTTCTGGTTTCAATGCTTCTACCTGAGCATCTCGTATCTGAGAAGGAAGACTAGACTGAATAGTGAGTTGCAACGCTCGTACACGCCTAGGTGTAGTATCCTTTCGACTGAGGGCGTCAGCCACTACATTGGCCTTGCCCAGATGGTACTTTATAGCACATTCGTAATCGTTCAGTAGCTCGACCCATCGATGCTGTCGCATGTTCAACTCTTTATGCTTGAAGATATGCTCGAGACTCCTGTGGTCGGTGTAGATGGTGCACTTGGTGCCATACAGGTAATGTTTCCATATCTTGAGCGCGAAAACAACAGCTCCCAGCTCTAAATCGTGTGTAGTGTAGTTCCGTTCGTGAATCTTAAGTTGGCACGAAGCATAAGCAATGACTTTATCCCGTTGCATCAACACACATCCAAGACCTTGGATGGATGCGTCACAGTAGACTACAAAATCGTCCGTGCCTTCAGGCAAAGAGAGGATAGGTGCGCTACAAAGTCTATCCTTTAAGTGCTGAAACGCTGTTTCCTGTGTATTACCCCATCGGTAAGCAACACCTTTCTGTGTCAGTAGTGTAAGCGGCTGTGCAATCTTTGATGAACCGTCTGTAATAACCCACCAAACCCAAGAATTGGCGTATTTCGGTTGGTGTGCGAGGTGCAGGCCAGTGCTTGATCGAATCTACCTTGGATGGATCAACATGAATCCCATCCTTGTTTACCACGTGGCCTAGAAAGTGGACTTCACGAAGCCAGAAGTCGCATTTTGAAAACTTGGCGTACAGCTGTTCTGTTCGAAGAAGTTCCAATATAAGTCGTAAATGCTGCTCGTGTTCCTCCTGACTCTTAGAATAGATCAGGATGTCATCGATGAAAACAATGACGAACTTGTCAAGATAAGGTTTGCACACCCTGTTCATAAGATCCATGAAAACCGCAGGCGCGTTTGTTAGCCCGAATGGCATGACTAGAAACTCGTAGTGGCCGTAGCGAGTTCTGAATGCTGTTTTGGAGACGTCCTCATCCCGGACTCTCAGTTGGTGATAGCCTGACCTCAGGTCAATCTTCGAGTAATAGCTCGACCCTTGCAACTGGTCGAATAAGTCGTCGATGCGTGGAAGAGGATAGCGATTCTTCACGGTCACCTTGTTTAGTTCGCGGTAATCAATACACATGCGGAAGGTACCGTCTTTCTTCTTCACAAATAATACTGGAGCTCCCCAGGGCGAAGAGCTAGGACGAATGAAACCCTTATCCAAGAGTTCTTTTAATTGCTTAGACAGTTCTTCCAGTTCGGTTGGAGCTAAGCGATAGGGTGCTCGAGCTATGGGTGCTGCTCCAGGAGCTAGCTCGATCTGAAATTCGACCTGGCGATGAGGCGGTAGCCCAGGTAATTCCTCAGGAAACACTTGAGGAAAGTCGCGTCCAACTGGAATATCCTCTATCTTCTTCTCTTTCGTCGATGCATCAGTAACGAGTGCTAAATAGCAGTGTGACCCTTTCGCAAACACTTCTGGGCCTTAAGGAAGGAGATGATGCCCACTACAGCACCACTCTTGTCGCCTTGAATTTCGAGAGGTTCTTTGCCAGAACGGGGAATACGAAAAAATTTCTCTTTGCATAGGATCTCTGCTTGCTGTTGGGATAACCAATCCATACCAATAACAATGTCGAAACCATCACAACGTTGGGGTCATTCCTAGCATCACCCTGACCAATCACGAACACCCGACCCCTGGCACCATTGTTGTCGTTATTACCCCCCGTTGTTATTCCCGTTTCCTTGGTTGTGGTTCTGATTCGCAGGTCGTGAGCTCCTGAAATCCTTGGCTTCATGCCCCATCTTGAGACACCTCTGACAACGACCCCTGTTGCACTGACCACTGTGGTGTCTGTTGCATCTATTGCACTTTGGGTGATTTCCTCGATATCCACCCTGCTCTGATAGTCATCAATCTTTCGCTGATGTGCCTGGGACTAAACTGAAGACGAACCCTTGCTGGAGGTTCCATCCCACTTTCGTTTATTGTCACTGGAAATAGCAGAAGTAGCAGTAGCACCTATACGCTTAGGCAGCTTGTTCTGTTCCACTGCCTGGTCTGTGAGACGATGAGCAAGACGAGTAACATCCTGGATAGTAGCAAGGTTGGCCGAAGTCATAGGGCTTTGAATCTCTGGTACTAAGCCTTTGAGGTACAGCTCAATGGGTTTGATGGGAGGATCCACCATAGTTGGACATAACACTGCCAGTTCGTTGGATCGTTTCGTGTACGCTTCTATCTCTGACCCCGTCATCTTCAGGTTAAAGAACTCCACTTCCAGCTTGTGGATGTCATCACGACTACAGTATTCACGTTTGATCAGTTCCTTAAAATCATTCCATGGGGTGGCATTAGCAGCCGCCAGCCCCAGCATCTGAACTTGCGCGTTCCACCAAGTTAGCGCAGTGCCTTCGAGAGTACCGGTAGCGTACTTCACCCTACAAGCCTCAGGGCATTCACACATCTCGAAGACCGATTCGAGCTTCTCAAACCAGTGGAGGAGTCCTACGGCTCCTTCAGTGCCACTGAAAGTACTAGGACGACAGTCCATGAACGTCTTGAATGTGCACACAGGTGGCTGAGCATGTTGACCTGTCGTGTGCGTAATAGTGAACAAAATTTAAGCACAAGTGTTGGGTTACGAGAGTAGGATCTAAAGATCCTAGAGTAAGTTGTGATGGCAGGCTATACCTCCTGCCTGGGCAGCTGCGAGTGCTGCTGTAACTTGTTCAGTGATCGAAGCCGCCAACTGGGCTTGAGTTAGGTTAACGTGTCCGCTCATGATCTTGATATCAAGGAGAACATGAGTGAGAGAGGTTCGCGAAAGTGCGATGACAGAAGAGAGTAAGCACATAAGTGTTTCAATCAACAGTTGTTACGTTTATCTAAGCATACCATGAGCAAAGTTCTATGTAATCTAGTAAGTAGGCAATGTAAACATAAATCATATCACCTAGAATGTCGAGTCTTGCACATGGAGCGAGGCATCGTTGTGGATCGTAGAGCACTGTACAGGTTATAGTCTAGTTTTAACAAAAACTTTTTCCCTTATTAAAACCAAGTTCACTATAACCAATGGCTCTGATACCAATCTGTCACACCCCCAAAATCCACACGCGGAGTATCACCGCTTGGAGGCGTGACATGACCAGGATCAAGCCACCAATCATATTGAACAAGCATGTAGTAAACATAATTCAACCAACCAATATGAAAGGTGTTCAAAAACCAAAGCATAGTTAAGTGTTTAGCGGAAGCATAATTTATAAAACCCATAGCAAGTATTAAATATGAAATAAAGTAATGTTTAAAGCATGGCACACATCGCCATGTCCCACAACGACCGTTCCTCCCTGTGCAAGCTCCATGGGTACCTAATGACCTGCAAGGCATGTAGAAACGAATCAACAACAAAGTTGAGCGAGTTCACAGTTGGTTGTTTAGTTATAGTGTTCGTTTCGTAAACCGTATCTTTGTTTAGTAACCAATGTATCGTGTCTGTTTGTATCGCGGCCTTCCCGGCATGCGTGCGAAGATTTGTGAGGGTCTCCCATGTTTTCTAGACTAGGTATATTTGTATCGCAGCCCACCCGGCATGTGTGTGAAGTTTAGAGTATGGTTCGCAGCCATTCCAGGCATGTGTGCGAAGATTAGTTCTATTATCGCAGCCATTCCCGGCGTGTGTGCGAAGAGAAGTATATGTATCACTAGTCTAGAAGTATCTACAAGTAACCTGCCTCTCCCGAGGTTAGTGGTACGTAATTCCAGTATCAATGTGTGTACAAGTAATCATCCAAACCCATTCCCAACCCCGGGAATCCCATGCCTTGGTAAGAGTGTGAACTCACCTTGGTTTGCTCGGTATGCTCAAAGGGTTACACGTTCACAATTAATCAATCACGACCTATAGTACGCACGTGTATATGATCAGTTTAAGTTCGTATGTCATTTATGTCACGAAGTGTGTGTTTAAGCAGTTATCACATTTCATATATGCAGTTAGTCAAAACCGTACAATTCATGCTTGACAGGATTAACAGGCAGTTAACATATTTCACCAAGTTAACACACTTAACAGGATTCACACACTAGCAATATTTCATGTCTAACAGAGTTAACATGTTTACTGAATTAACAACTAACGGAGTTGATAACTAACAGAGTTAATGTTTAACAGTTTTAGCAGACTAACGGAATTAACCAAAGTAAATGATTTAACTGAATAACAAGTTAACAAGGTTAATCACTGTCAGAGTTAACATCCTTAACTTAACAAAGTTCACTGTACAAACAATCAACGAAGTCACTTTGTGGGCGAAAACCCTTTGGGCCGAAATCCAAGCTTGGGCCGAAAACACATGGGTGTTTTCGTTGGGGATAGGGTTTTCGGTGGGATACATTATCATCAACAGCAGGTACACCAACCCTAATCATCATCACAGTAATACCACTCGGTCCATTCATAAATTCACTCAGTCATCATGTTTCCGATTACCTTCAATATAATTATACACATATGAAACCTCACATGGCACTGACATCTCACATGAAAGTCTGAACTAACCGATCATATGATTCTTATATTTATTTGGTTGCACATGCATAACATCACTAATACTCAAAAAGGGTTTACATATAGTGGTCGACAACTAATAAATTCATCCAACAACCTCTGACAATCCATTAACAAGCATTAGCCCAAATGCATGATCTGTTAATGTATTCGGTCCAATCAAAAATCCGAATCATGTATACAGTGTTCATATCAGTGATCTAAAATCAACTAAATCATGCAATCTATAAATAACATCACTAGGGATTCAATACATATAATGAAGAAGTATATCATTATTACTGATGAAAACTACCAAATCGAACAACAACCTTAAATATATAATGTGCACTTAACCGACCATCCATACCAATTAGCATATTATTCCTCTCTGCCAAACCGAAACACGTTTCGTACGCACATCACTAACACAACAAATAGGTTATACATCATATTCATGCGACACATCAATCTTACTCACACAAGCATGATTATCAAAACAACTCAAACAAGAGAAATCACTAACCAGTAATTTGATTTGCTAGGCTGATGTCACGAGAGAGGGGTGGGGGGTCTTTTACTACTGCCGTCGCACAACAGATGTAGGTGTAGGGTTTTTCCTAAAAGTGTTCTAATCTAAAGATCTCACAAGTTATATCACAACATAACTGGGCCGAAGCCCATATGCTTTTAGTCGGCCACATAGTGGACGAAAACACGTAAGTGTTTTCATCCGGAAGTGTTTTCGTTGGTGGGGGGTGTTTTCGGCTATAGCTCCACTTACAATAATTAACACATATTAATCATATTGTTCATACCAAACATGTTTCAATACATGCACACATATAACGCACACTACGAATCTATAAACAACACGTATATTGCATATCAGACAAGTTCAATCGAATAGAGACCTTGAAAACTCGGGTTGTCACAAGTCACATTACAAATTGTTCACAAAACATGGTACTAAAAGTTTCTTTATATTAATAACATCGTTTTACAACACAAAGAATACAAGCAAATGTTTTCAGATTTAGTAGCAATCTAAGGCCCAAATTAGTTCCTATGTGTAGCATACTTGAGTGTCAATACCTGAAACATATGTGAAAATATCGTCAACAAATGAATGCTGGTGAGTAACATAGGTTTTGTGGTCAAGTTCATGGCTTTCTGTTTGTATTTGCAATAACTTGTCCGACTACTAGAGTCGATGAATGAGATCTTTGAAATCAACTTGTAACAAATGTGTTTGGTATTGCAACATGTTTTACCAACTATGAAAGATGGTATGTTTAAAAGAAAAACTTGTAGCCATGAGACTCAACAAAATGTTTCTTTGTGAAATCGGATAAGTAATCACAATGTTTTCTTGTAAAATTGTATAGTTTATATACATATACTTGAAAAACCATTGTCATGTTTAGTATAAAAGAATCGTCATGTGTAGAAATCAATTGTCATGTATGAGTAACCAATTGTCATGTATGTGTAAACCAATTGTCATGTATAGTAAACCAATTTTCATGTATGTGTAAACCAATTGTCATGTATAGAAAACCAATTGTCATGTTTAGTCGTTCGGTCAAACCACCAAAGGGTTTGTCCAAAGTTTCACGGATTCTATCATTCCCCAGTGGGTTCTTCCTGAAATAATATCAGAAGGGGGAATGGGTTGTTAAACATATAGCGCTCATCCCTCAGTGGGTTCTTCCTAAAATAAGTTGGAAGAGGGGTCAGTTGTTACACCTAAAGCGCTATAATATACTACTGATCATCCCGTCAATGTTAATGTATGTTCTCGTATCATAGATAATGCATTAACAAGTATTTGCATAAAGTTGGAATGAATCCGTAGGAGACTGTTTGCATATGTTGTGTCAAGCAATTGTTTTGCATGGAATCTAGGGTTCTATCTATTTGCATAGAATGACCCAGCAAGGATTCCCATGTGAAGCATAACTTTATCACTCCCCAGTGGATTCTTCCTCAAATAATGCAGGAAGTGGGAATGGGTTGTTATACCTATGGTGCTCATTCCCTGGTGGATACTTCCTCAAATATTGTAAGAAGTGGGAATGGTGGACTGATAAGTTGTAAAACCAAATCAATTAATAGTACCACGAGTATTCTTTTAAGAATCTAACTATTAAGATAGAAAGATCCTATAAGGATTTGGCTTGTGTTTCATTGTTTCATCAAAACCTAAAACCCTAAAGTGATTTGGATAATGCTACGAAGGGTAATACAATAAGAACACTTATATATAGGAAGTACCAGCAGCGTATCCACCATGTTCTTATTGTATTACACTCGTTTCGTTATCTAAATCACTGACACAACTCTACACATAGATAAATAGATTATTCATTTCCCAGTGGATATTTCTTTAGAAGTGGAAATAAATGGATTATTTATTTCTTCAGTGGATATTTCTTCAGATATTTCTTCAGAAGTGGAAATGAATGATTGATGAATAGATTATTCATTTCCTAGTGGATATTTCTTCAGAAGTGGAAATGAATGGATTATTCATTTCCTCAGTGGATACTTCGTCAGAAGTGGAAATGAATGATTGATGAATAGATTGTTCATTTCCCAGTGGATATTTCTTCAGAAATAGAAATGAATGGATTATTCATTTCCTCAGTGGATACTTCGTCAAAAGTGGAAATGAAAGATTGATGAGTAGATTGTTCATTTCCCAGTGGATATTTCTTCAGAAGTGGATATGAATGGATTATTCATTTCCTCAGTGGATACTTCGTCAGAAGTGGAAATGAATAGATTATTCATTTCCCAGTGGATATTTCTTCAGAAGTGGAAATGAATGGATTATTCATTTACTTAGGGGATACTTCGTCAGAAGTGGAAAATGAAGGATTTATGAATAGATTATTCATTTCCCAGTGGATATTTCTTCAGAAGTGGAAATAAATGGATTATTCATTTCCTTAGTGGATACTTCTTCAGAAGTGGAAATGAATATGGATGGTTTTGGATTCTTGGTTAAACAGTAGGTAACACATATGGGTATAGGATAACATAGAACCTTCAAGTGATTTGAATAATGTTACGAAAGATAATACAATAAGAACACTTATATATAGGAAGTACCAGCGGCGTATCCACCATGTCCTTATTGTATCATACTTGTCTCGTTATTTAATCACTATAGACTTGATGTCATCACACTTAACAGGACTTACTATGACTTCCATGCATCGAATTTCATAATTATGTATGCAACCATAATTACTTAATTCATCGCATGGTTCACATAGCTTATCTTGCCAAGTGGGGAAGAATAGGCAGGGTCAAATAAGAATGCTTAAATCGAATATGTTTCAACAATTGGAGTAATGCGCGTCTCACGTGTTTCACACTAGCCATAAAGACATTACGTGTTTCACTGATAGACGGTTTCATAGGTTTGGTAGAGAATGTGTGGCCGCACTAGGTGCGATCACAAATTGGAGAAATTACGAGAGTAGTTCAATTTTATAAAGAACGAGAACTCTGTATTTTGATATATAGACGCATATTACACATATATGTATAATCATATTAGTTTGTAAATGATATAGGAATATTAATGTTGGAACATGAAGGTTTATGCATAGTGGGTTAGTTAGTTAACTTGGTTGGGCTTGTAATGTGTTTAATTAAGGTACCTTAGGCACTTCGGTGTTGTTCCCTCTAGTAAGGAACCGCCCGATCTGAATAAAAACCCTAAAATAAGACACTGCTTCATAAATACTCTAGCCACTGGGCCGTGCTCAGGTTAACACGCCCCGTGCCCACCTAAAATCTCACCACGGGGTTGTGTCCAGGCCAACACACCCCGTGCTCATAATACGGACAAAATGTGTCAGAACCTTGTCTGACCACGGGGCCGTGTCCAGCCGACACGGGGCCGTGTCAGTGTGCTGTCGTTTTCTATAAAGTCAGCCTTGTTCCTGCACATTTGGATCCATTCCAAAGACAAAGATTTGCTAGGATCTTCATACAAACCTTAAAAGGTATATTCCTAAGAATGTTTCTCACCAACCATCTTGTCTTTGCCACTTTTGTCACTTACCTTCTTCTCCAAAACTCTCCAACCTCTATTAAAGCTTGAAACATTCATAACTTCAAGCTTTATTGAAGCGTTTGCAAGGTTTTTGTCACACCCCCAAAATGCACCTGCGGAATACCACCGCTAGGAGGCGTGACTGACCAGGATCCAGCCACCAATCATATTGAACAAGCATGCAAGTGATTATAAAATCCAACCAATACAATTGGTGTCCAAACAAAACATAGTTTAAGTTGCAAGCGGAAGCATAACGTTTAAAACCAAAACATAAGTTTAATTGTTTCAAAGTTTAACATGGCACACAACTGTCCATGTCCCACAACGACTCTCTTCCATGCAAGCTCCAGCTAAGTACCTATTGGCCTGCAAAGCATGTAGTAACGAGTCAACAATAATGTTGAGCGAGTTCACAGTTGGGTGTTTGTTTTAAGTTGTTCTGAAAACAGTTTCCTTTATCTGGCATCCTGCCGTGGGGGTTACCCAATAGTTGAAAACGTGATTTGTTTAACCCTATTACTCTGGCTATCCAGCCGTGGGGGCTACCCCATGTTTGTTATCTGGCTCCACGGCCGTGGGGGCTACGCCGTGTATGTTACTAGACTCGTTACCATATCGACTACTGACGTTAGTCATGTTTATGTGCCCTTGGCGTCGGTGTCTATCATCACCGACGTGCCATAGTCCATTAGTTCACGCCCGTCCTCTGCGGCACGGTGTGAGGTTTGTCAAACCTAAATAGCGCTATCTAACTAATGACCTGCTCGCCATTGGCCCGGCGATTAAGTCGATATAAAAGGAGGGACTTCGTGATAGAGTTTTGGTCTAGTGAAAGTTATCTGTCCAAGAGGACGAGGAATTATATTCCTGAACCAGCACTGTCCTACCCAATAAAGGACGAGGAATCCATGTTCCTTAACCCCATTCCCAACCCCTGGGAATCCCATGCTTTGTAGAGGGTGTGAACTCACCTTGGTTTGCTCGGCAGATAAACGAAGGGTCAAATCAAGCTAATTATGGTCAACCACGTCCTAGTATGGTTACCACACAAGTCAGATACAAACCAAGTAATGCACGTACATTTTCTACACGTATACTAGCACGTTGCAAACAGGTGTTATTCATGGCAGTCCAATCAACAGTGCACAACACACACAATTAACAATACACATAAAGTCCATATATTCGGCCCAATTACTTAGGCCTGTAACCATGCAGGTCCAAACATAATATACATAATCAAGTGGTCTCGAGTCGAGACTAGAGATCTCGAGTCGAAACGGTGCTGTCTCGGTTTGTAGCCTTCATCACTCGAGACCTGGTGGTCTCGAGTCAGTTCTCGAGTCGCAACAAGACCAGCAACCTGGTTTCGAGTCATGATGTTTGTGTGCTGGTAATGCGTGGTCTCGAGTCGAGACTAGGGGTTCTCGACTCGTAACCTGTGTCGCAACCGCAGTCTCGTGTTGTCACATATATGGTCTCGAGTCGAGACTAGTGATCTCGACTTGTATTCCTGGTAACCGAAACCTTCTAGAATCTGTCCACTTGTACTATCCAATAGAATTTCATGTTCATGATCCTTAGTACTAACCAATACAATTTCACCAACATGTTTTCTTCTCTAATCTTAATACCAAACAGATCAAATCATACAATTCAAATCTTCATATCATGTTCATGATACATTCAAATAGTTCATCATTTTAGGGTTTTCATCATAACAACATGTTTCATCAAGAAAGTCTATCCTAGCATGAACTCAAGTTAGTGATATCATCGGCTCCTAAATCTAGTATATTCAATCAATACAATAGCATGCTTACATAAGATTTATCATATTTAAAACACATACACTAAAACAAATTGTTCAAACATATCGCACTTAGCTAGTGCATCAACATCCGATTATTCAAGAACATGCTTGCGTCCACTTATTCATTTCTACCCAACTTAATTGTCAAGTTAGCATGATAATCATTAATTCACCTCAATCTTCCTAACCACATAAGAGTATGCGTGTTATACAAAAAAAACATGTGCATCCTTCAATAAATAAACATCATTTAATAACAAATAACCATCTTCTATCAAACAAACACCTTTATCAACAATTTCTCATGTATTTGTTATTAAACAACTAAAGGAGATACTAACCGGCTAGAGGGTATGAAGGGTGAACTTCCGATTGACGATTCCAAGCTTGAACCGAGGGTCCTAGTGTTGCCGGTTTGAATCCGAGAATGAGGGAAGAAGGATGTTGAGACTTAGGGTTTTAGTGAGAGAGAGAGGGAGAGTGTGTGTGAGAGTGAGTGTGAATTGCCCAAAGAAATGGCAAGGTTGGTTATCAATAAGGGTTATATACTTGTTCTAAGTTGGTGCACCCTAATGGGCTTTCGGGTAGACTAAAGGAGGTGCATGGCCCAACCGGCCCAACTGCTTTACTGTTCACTTGAGACCAAGCGGTCTCGAGTCGGGTCCTTGCGTCTCGGGTGATGTGCTGAAAATGGGTTAATTAAAAACAACTAAAATTACCCTAATTCTAGACTCTCTAAGCTTTAAATTTATAAAACTAAGACTCTCTAAACCCTAAACCACACGACCGGCAAGTGTACCGATCGATGAAGTATAGCCTAAGGAAGTCCGAGTATCGAACCCAAGAGACTCTACTGATTACGCTAACGACTCTATCTAGACTTAGACTGACACGGACTTAACTAAATGTTTGTTGATTGGGGGGGTTTTCTAAAAATCCTAAAAATGCAAAAAACGATTAACTAGATTAACTAACGAACTAGACACGAACTCTCACGAAGGGTGAACTCAAGGATGATAAAGGAACTACCTAGACAGGAATCCTGATTGCTTTTAGTTATGATTGTAATTGGAAGTTGTCTGCTATGGAACCGGGATCTTAAAATTCTCACCCCTCGGGAAATCTAAGGACCCCTAATCCTTCTCAAGAGCACGCTAAGATCCCCTAAAGGTTGTTAAATTACCGGTTTTTAGACTCCCTTACAAGACATCTAATGGGGTTTATAAAAGTATCCTACAAGGCTCACTCCCTTACGAGACCTAAACCTAGGATAGGTTTGTTTTCTCAGCTAGACTTGCTAGACAGCAGCCAAAAGGTTAACTTCCTAAGAAGGACCCACCTTGCGGTTTAATCACTTAGACCTAGCAATAATCTCGCACCTTACAGCTATTGACGATTAGTAGAACACTTGATTTTATAAAATTACCAACTATTACTTCTAAGGTTTATCGGCCGATTTAACCCTAAAGATTCAATATTTATTACGTGATATAGACAGTCACCAAAATCTAAAACCTAGCACGACTCTATTATGTGATAAAGACCGTCACCAAGATTCATGCGAAGCAATAATCAACAATTAAATACCATCAAGCACGCAAACACATCTAACCGATAGAACAAACCGTTTACAATTTATAAACTAGCCATAGCTTCCAAAATCCAATAATAATCAAAAACTTATTGCAATCAATCAACCATGTCTAGGTAGTAACAAAGATTTAGCCAATAATCATGATAAACGAAATCTCAAAAATAATCAAACAAGGTTCAAGTAATAAATTCATTGAATTAAAACAAAAAGACTAGAAAATAAAAGAATCCGAATGGTAAAACCCGGTTATTCCTTGCTCTCCACGCTTCTTGCTTCAACCCAACGATTCCGTGGCTCGAAACCTTGCCAAAGATGCTCTCAAAATTCGTCCCCTGCTATGTTCGTGCGTCTCCTGATGTGCGGCCCCTGTGTGAATTCCTCGGCTGATGATTCTCTAATATCCCAGCCGTGATGATATATATAATAAGTTGTGCCTCCTCGAATGCCGCCCTCAAATTAATGTAATTTTCGTCCCCCCTCAAATAAATGGGCTTCGGCAGTTCGGCCCAATGCCCAATTAACTTTCAAAATCCCTTGGCCTGATGATGCCTTTTTTTCTTTTGATGATGTTTGGCCGCCTTCACAAATAACAATAATCATCTCATCACACATCACAGTATCCAACGATTGTTGTAATGTGTTGACATTACTTCAAGTTTCAACCATTATTCAACTTTGGCCCCTCATCTTTTAATACATATCACAATGAATTTTCTAGTTTCAGCTTATTGCAATAATAGTCCCCCTTTTTAAAATAGAGATAGTGACCTCCACTAATATTATAGAGATAAGTAGGTTCGGCCCATTCACGAAAAATAACGGCAATTTTAATTCGGCAACTGGCAGTCTACTCTACTCAACTGGCTGGTTATTTCCATGTCACTCGTTTTTTCTCCATTTGCACCAGGACCTAGCCAAAACACAATATAATATAATGTAGTACTAAAACTAAATAAAAACAAATAAAACATATACAAAAATTATACACTTTACACGGGACAAATATGTGTATTTTACCCCACATCATCGGGTCACATAAATATACGCATACATACAAGCACAACACGTATTCACATAATATTCACTTATATCATTAATTAAACCAACATGTCAACTAGTTACATAACATTCAAGCATGTTACATCGAGATACAATGACGGGTTCTAAATTACGAGTTGTCACAGTTTTTAACCGAGGAATCTTATTAAACATAAGTTTTACAACACTGTTTTAAGTTATTTATGTTCAGAAATGTTTTAAAATAGAGAAAAATAATTTAAAACAATGACATTCTTTGATTCAAAATCATGCAGAGGTGTGACCACGGGGCCGTGGCCGAAGTTTCAGTTTCACCCTTTTGAAATTTTCGTCTTGTTTTCTTAGAATGTCGAGCCAAAATAGTGGAACCTCTGTCACACCCCGAAATATCAGAGCTTGGCGTGACTGGACTGCTATCTTCAATACACAGCGGAAGCAAATAAGCTAAGTCTTTTAGAAAATTGAACGCCACTAAGTACTCGACTCCACATGGTTCTCCTATTCCAACCGTGCCATCGTTTCTGAAAAGTAACCTGAGAAAGAAACATGCGAAAAATCAACATAAAGTTGAGCGAGTTCATAGTTTGTTTGTAAAAGATTTGAAATAAATCTTTTGGATAACCGGTTTGTGAAATAATATTGAGAAAACGAATTTATAAATCATTTTCTTGCCAAGTTATATGGAAACTTTGTATTTGTAACGCATTATGTTCGTAAATCCATGTATTTGTAAACTCTCGTATTTGTGATGTTCGTATAACCGTCAATGCCCACCCTGACTTTGACTCCACACCCGCGTAAATCCTATGCTTTGAATTTGTATAAAACATGGTATTAAATTTGTATAAATCAAGTATTTCTGTAAGTATGTATGTCCCTGGTATGTAGCAATAAGAAAAAAGAGATCACCAATGGGTTGCAAAGCCACTGGTATGTGTGAAGTGATACGGGAAAACTCAAACCTAGCGGAGTTGCACCGGGCTTCCGGCTGTAAGACACAGTCACCACTATGGGCCGCCCCGGCCTCATGGGTGTGGGCTCACTACACCCAAATAGATCTATCACTCATGTCCCTCGGTCCTACGATGAGGATTAATGGCCTTAAGTGTTGTGCCCACCACTCACATGATCTAGTAGTAAACCCTCCTTAAGCTAATCATACCATGTATAAAATGTCTGAAATAATTGTAACATGTATTTTACCCCAGCCTCTAAGGCTGAACCTCCCCAGCCTCTAAGGCTAACTCACCAGTCTCTCTATATTATCACCAGACGATCCATCCCTAGTCATGAAAATCATTCACATTTCAATAATACGCATTTGTTTTGTAAAAACCAGTATATTTAGTATAATCCATTCGTAAACCATTTGAGTTCCTCGAAATCCATTCGTAGTATGATTTAGAATTATGAGTTTTCGTTCGTTCATAAGCTTTGTATGTTCTTGCACAACGTGCTTTGTCTAAAAATATGCAGTCTTTGTTCATCGAGAACTTTGTGTGTTTTCTACAAAACGTGCATGTCTTTCCACCCCGATAACATTTATAAAAATGTAAAACCGTAAAAATGTGGGGTTATGAACTCACCTGAATTGCCTTGTGCAAAGCTAGCTAATTACGACTTCGTGATGTCGTTTCCAAGACTTGACTTGCTAGCGTGCATTCTACAATATTCCTAACACGGAATATCTTATAAGTTTCTAAATAAACGCAGTGAATAAACTACGTGTCACCGAGCTCTACCGAATCGTTAACCGAACGATTCAACGGTAAGTTGATAGCTTGTTAGTAACGATTAAGTTATACTCATTAAGTCTCGTCTAATGTCGGTAAAAGATAAGTCTTAGAAAGACTTAGCTCTTGAGAGGTTTATAATATATGAATATTCATGTGAAAATATATAACTATATCGATATAATCACGTTAATCGTCTCGAGAATTCGTAGGCGTAAGTAAAGAATAGTTATATGAAAAGAAAACAATATATAACCAGCTCGTATCATGTTTCGCATCTTAACAAAATATAGGTATATGCCGTTTAGGCGTTTAAAAATAAATATAAAAAGTTATATTTATTTTATAAAAAGATCGTCGAGTTGTTTGGAGTATGAAATAAATATAAAATCTATATTTATTCTTATAAGAAAATTCGTATTGTTCGATACTTGAAATAAATATACAAACTATATTTATTTTTATAAAAGCGAATTCGTGTTGTTCGACATTTGAAACAAATATATAAAACTATATTTATTTTATAAAATAATGCGTGTTTGGCGTTTGAAACAATATAAATAATTATATTGATTTTATAAAAGATTTGTCGAATTTTTGGAGTTTAAAATAAATATAATAACAATATTTATTTATTGTTGAAATAATTTCCGTACAGCTGCTTTCGTAAGTTGTAAAGTGTCGTCGAAAGTAGTAACGTACTTGTATATTGTTTTTCTTAAGAGATTGTTTGAAATCGAGTGTTCATTGTATAATAAAAACGTGGTATATTTTACGGTTTTTCTCGGAAAACGGGCAGAGTTTCCTCTGTTTTTTGACGGCCCCGACAAGTAGAGTGTCGTTATTTTTATCAAAAATCCAATCAATTCAAGCATTATGTATATAACTTTGTCAACTAGATCAAGACGTAAACTATAGTTAAATCGGTTCGAGCTCGTTTAACGAAAATAAATAGATTCATAAAAATAACGAAATAATTCACGCCATTAAGTCTTTACCGCTCTTCGCGTCGGATCGTTGCCTGAGTTGACCAATTCAACCGGGTTGACCGGTTTGACCGTGTTGACCGAGTTGACTCAGGTTTGACCGAGTCGACCCGGGCCCGTACTCTGACCCGAACACCGAAACACGAACCGAAGGCGATGTTTAACTGCCTTTGACTGTTGACCTGAACCGCTGACCCGAACACTGAGTTGACTCGGTTTGACCGAGTCAAACCGAACCGAAGCTAACCCGAACCATTGTTGACTGCCTTGACTGTAGCTGACCCGAACTCGTATCAAACTGGACCGAGACATGAACCAATCCAACTGGAATCAACATAACCACCACGCACCGCTGCTGCCGGTGTGGCTCCGGCGGCCAGATCCGCTGGTGGACCACCACCATCATCGCTTATCATCATCGTCCTCAACATCATCATCGGTCATCGGCGGAAGCCGGTCGGAACGAAACAGAGACCAGTGTTACCGGAAAGAACAACTCGAACCCGAACCAAACTCATACCAAAACATCATCTTCATCATCATCATCATCGTGAAATTCGCCGGACCGAAGCAGGAACCACCGGTCCGAGGCAAGGACCACCGGTTCGAGACAAGGACCACCGGTCCGAGACGAGGACCACCTCTCACCACCATCGCCGGTACTCCCTTTCTCTCTGTTTCTTCTTGTTCTGCCGCCACGCGCCGCCACGTGCGGCGGTTCTGTCGTCTCCAGTTCGGTGTGAGGAAGGGGGGGTGTTACTTGTCGGAGGGGACCACCGGTTCGTTCAAGACCCTCACTCGACCACCCGGATCATCGGAGAGACCACCACTGCTGCTAAAATCAGTAAATCGTCACCAGAAACGTGACCAGAGGGTAGATCAGAGACATAAGAGGGGTGTACGCGCCGTCACGCGCTAAAACGGGGATCGCCGGAGCTCCGCCGGTTGGTCGCCGGGAAGTGAGAACAAGAGGGAGAGAGTGAGGGAGTGTGTGTTGTCTGGTTTTGTTTGGGTGGAATGAGAAAAACAAAGGGGTGGTCCCCTTTATATACAAGAGTTTGTATAATGGGCCTGGGGCTTGGGCCAAAGGCCCACATGCCCAGTCCCCGCGTTTAGACAGCCCACTCGCACTCATGAACCTGTTAAAATGACCCGAACGTCATCTACGTTCGTAAAATATAATTTTAGTATTAAAACGCGAAATTTTAGGGTTGGTAGTCAATGTTCGCGCGTTTGTTTGTCATTTACGATAATAATCGCTAACAATCGCACCGTTGTCGTTTTAATCCGTTTTCTGATCCGATTCTGACTACGGACCTTAAAATTTAATTACGAAACAAAATATATTGAAAAATTTAAGGTTTGGAGGTAACACGCGTGTCCGATGCTTCCGTTTCGTTACCGGTGCGCTTCCTGCAGTCGCGTTTCTCGTTCCGGTTTGTGTGTTGCGATGTACGGAAGCGAAATCAATTCACAACATTAAATTCATAAATAAAATATTTGTAGAAAATCCGTGTTTGTCGGCGTGGTCGGTATTTCATACGGTTTTGTTTCGTTATCGTTTAATATTCAGCAGATTCTTCCGTAAACCACCGTTCTCGCCCTGTATAGTCGAATAAACGTTCCTGGGCCCTCCAAGGGCATGATTAAGTTAATTTGCGCTGTAAACACTATTTATCATCGCGTTAATCACCTGTTAATCACGTAATTAAGAGCCGTAAATCACCGGTTGTCACATTCTCCCCCTGTTAATGAAATTTCATCCTCTAAATTTAGACTACGTTAACTCCTTAGAGTTACGTTATGTGTAGGTAAATACGAACAGTATCAAAGTGGACGACCATGAAATCGGATCAAGACTTACTTGAATCATGTGAATTCGAGGACATACCTCAACAATAAAAACCCAACGGTTTAAAAGAAATGTGTTTCAGAAATTGATGTCAAAGGAAACAAGACGTATAGATACCGTCACTAGCGTGACTAAGTTAACAGGGATCCAACAATGAACAGGAACTTCGACTAATCAAATTCCATATAAACGTTCACAACATGTAAATGAGTTCTAGAAGCAATATCATCCACTGGATGAACTTAGAATCAACAATCTCAAATGTAATAGTTTGCATGAAACGCTCGATCATGATCAGCACAAGCTGCAAGTTTGTACTAACACCACAAGGTGTCGTAGTGATTTAAATAATTCATTAATTTCAGTGATTAAACAAATTCACCGTGTTTGAAGTCAAATGAAAGCGCAATGAAGTAAATATGAAAATTTGTTTCAAATGACATCATAGGATTTTCAATTGAAAATGGAACATCAAAGAAATAATGTTTTCGATCGAAGACAAAGAAGCAATGAATATCGCAAAACAATCGATCGATAAATGAATGAACCGTTAGTAGGTACACCGAATTATAAAAAATGAATTTGTGTACCATCGTCTTAACACACGATTGTATCAAGACCGCTTCGATATAATAAATCGAAGTGGATTTAAAAACAAATCAATGAATAAATATTTAAATCCTTGAATGAGATGTGTAAACGAGATTAGCACAAGCTTCAAGTTAATGAAAACACCACCACAAGGTGTTGAAATCAACAAAAGACTTATTGGAGTCGTAGACCCAACAAGTCTACTACGACTCGGAAAAATGAAACGCTTGTTAAAACGAGTTTGAATATGATGTTTTCAATATATCATAGGGTATCTTGAATTGGATATGTGTAATGAACAGGTTCAAACAATTGAACTTGGTTTCGGCGCAAGCCAACAATAAATACATGTATCGACAAGGAAACTTTCGGCATGGTCACAACGAAAAACCATGTATATGACTTGAAAAGAAAAGAAATTTCAAGAAAATGTGTTGACTTGATAACAAAGGAGCCAACAATTACAATAATGCGGGTCATTCGAATCACAAATCAATAATTAGATTTAGCGAAATAATATTTGAACTTTGATGAAACGCTTATTCGAAACGAAACCACATGCGTAACAAACGATGCATGCGTAACATATGAATTTTCAAGAAATCAAGCAATGAGTGTTCGCTATAATGAAAGAAATTATCGTGATGCAATGACCATTCAGAGGAGTAGAGATGTAAAAATCTACTCGCTTGATGCGAAAGTCAAAATTTCAATAAAAGAAATTCAAGTACTTTACCTGGGGTTTCATGTGATGACCGTTTGTTAGGTGACATTACCATGGAATGTCGAACATAGCGTATTCGTCGTTATTGAGATAGGGGGAACACGGAGACATGCGTCTTCTTCTTAGCATGACTCGTGTCGTTTGCAGGACCGTGTGACAAATCGTCGCATCCTGATCGATAGTTCTCATGCTGACATGATTAGCATCGTCATTGAATTACGCCATCATGTCTTTTCAAAGGCCTCTCCTTGATAGTCGTATACGTCGTACTTCAACCTATGTTGATGTATAGCTTAAGTTTCACGTATACCTGTGCACTGGCATTTCGTTCCGCGTAGAATGTGATGTACCCTGACATCCGTTGACGTAAAATTTGAGTTCCATGTATTCTCGTGCACTAGCGTGTTGTTATGCGTAGGCTGCCTGCTCGGGAAGTTAAAATATCATAGACAATATGGATAATAGTCCGTGCCAGAGTTAATATTCGCGGTTCCTACGTGATGACCTTTAATGAACTTCAACATAAGTTTTCGAAGGTCTTAAATGCATGTTTCCTAAACTCTCAGAGTTTTGTGTACTGTATGTAATTGTTTTATGCACCGTGTATGAAACACCACAATAGCGTATGTTTGAAAACAAAATTTTGACTTTTTTTCGGCAACGGTTGGAGACCATATTCGAGTACTATGCGTTCTGTATGTATTCAGGTTTTAATATTCTAAGTTCCCAGAGAAAAGAGAGGTTAGAGCCTAGGTATCACAACAGAAACCTAATTCGCTGTAACCTATAGCTCTGATACCAATCTGTCACACCCCAAAATATCAGAGCTTGGCGTGACTGGACTGGTATCTTCATTGCACAGCGGAAGCAAATAAGCTAAGTCTTTTAGAAAATTGAACGCCACTAAGTACTCGACTCCACATGGTTCTCCTATTCCAACCGTACCATAGTTTCTGAAAGTAACCTGAGAAAGAAACATGTGAAAAATCAACATAAAGTTGAGCGAGTTCATAGTTTGTTTGTAAAAGATTTGAAATAAATCTTTTGGATAACCGGTTTGTGAAATAATATTGAGAAAACAAATTTAGAAATCATTTTCTTGCCAAGTTATATGGAAACTTTGTATTTGTAACGCATTATTTTCGTAAATCCATGTATTTGTAAACTCTCGTATTTGTAATGTTCGTATAACCGTCAATGCCCACCCTGACTTTGACTCCACACCCGCGTAAATCCTATGCTTTGAATTTGTATAAAACATGGTATTAAATTTGTATAAATCAAGTATTTCTGTAAGTATGTATGTCCCTGGTATGTAGCAATAAGGAAAAAGAGATCACCAATGGGTTGTAAAGCCACTGGTATGTGTGAAGTGATACGGGAAAACTCAAACCTAGCGGAGTTGCACCGGGCTTCCGACTGTAAGACACAGTCACCACTATGGGCTGCCCCGGCCTCATAGGTGTGGGCTCACTACACCCAAATAGATCTATCACTCATGTCCCTCGGTCCTACGATAAGGATTAATGGCCTTAAGTGTTGTGCCCACCACTCACATGATCTAGTAGTAAACCCTCCTTAAGCTAATCATACCATGTATAAAATGTCTGAAATAATTGTAACATGTATTTTACCCCAGCCTCTAAGGCTGAACCTCCCCAGCCTCTAAGGCTAACTCCCCAGTCTCTCTATATTATCACCAGACGATCCATCCCTAGTCATGAAAATCATTCACATTTCGATAATACGCATTTGTTTTGTAAAAACCGGTATATTTAGTATAATCCATTCGTAAACCATTTGAGTTCCTCGAAATCCATTCGTAGTATGATTTAGAATTATGAGTTTTCGTTCGTTCATAAGCTTTGTATGTTCTTGCACAACGTGCTTTGTCTAAAAATATGCAGTCTTTGTTCATCGAGAACTTTGTGTGTTTTCTGCAAAACGTGCATGTCTTTCCACCCCGAAAACATTTATAAAAATGTAAAACCATAAAAATGTGGGGTTATGAACTCACCTGAATTGCCTTGTGCAAAGCTAGCTAATTACGACTTCGTGATGTCGTTTCCAAGACTTGACTTGCTAGCGTGCATTCTACAATATTCCTAACACGGAATATCTTATAAGTTTCTAAATAAACGCAGTGAATAAACTACGTGTCACCGAGCTCTACCGAATCGTTAACCGAACGATTCAACGGTAAGTTGATAGCTTGTTAGTAACGATTAAGTTATACTCGTTAAGTCTCGTCTAATGTCGGTAAAAGATAAGTCTTAGAAAGACTTAGCTCTCGAGAGGTTTATAATATATGAATATTCATGTGAAAATATATAACTATATCGATATAATCACGTTAATCGTCTCGAGAATTCGTAGGCGTAAGTAAAGAATAGTTATATGAAAAGAAAACAATATATAACCGAGTCAAACCGAACCGAAGCTAACCCGAACCATTGTTGACTGCCTTGACTGTAGCTGACCCGAACTCGTACCAAACTGGACCGAGACATGAACCAATCCAACTGGAATCAACATAACCACCTCGCGCCGCTGCTGCCGGTGTGGCTCCGGCGGCCAGATCCGCCGGTGGACCACCACCATCATCGCTCATCATCATCGTCCTCAACATCATCATCGGTCATCGGCGGAAGCCGGTCGGAACGAAACAGAGACCAGTGTTACCGGAAAGAACAACTCAAACCCGAACCAAACTCAAACCAAAACATCATCTTCATCATCATCATCGTGAAATTCGCCGGACCGAAGCAGGAACCACCGGTCCGAGGCAAGGACCACCGTTTCGAGACAAGGACCACCAGTCCGAGACGAGGACCACCGCTCACCACCATCGCCGGTACTCCCTTTCTCTATGTTTCTTCTTGTTCTGCCACCACGCGCCGCCGCGTGCGGCGGTTCTGTCGTCTCCAGTCCGGTGTGGGTAAGGGGGGGGGATGTTACTTGTCGGAGGGGACCACTGGTTCGTTCAAGACCCTCACTCGACCACCCGGATCATCGGAGAGACCACCACTGCTGCTAAAATCAGTAAATCGTCACCAGAAACGTGACTAGAGGGTAGATCAGAGACATAAGAGGGGTGTACACGCCGTCACGCGCTAAAATGGGGATCGCCGGAGCTCCGCCACCGGCGACGGCGCCGCCGCGCACCGGCCGGCTCCGCCGGTTGGTCGCCGGGAAGTGAGAACGAGAGGGAGAGAGTGAGGGAGTGTGTTATCTGGTTTTGTTTGTGTGGAATGAGAAAAAAAAGGGGTGGTCCCCTTTATATACAAGAGTTTGTATAATGGGCTTGGGGCTTGGGCCCAAGGCCAACAAGCCCAGTCCCCGCGTTTAGACAGCCCACTCGCACTCACGAACGTGTTAACATAACCCGAACGTCATCTACATTCGTAAAATATAATTTTAGTATTAAAACGCGAAATTTTAGGGTCGGTAGTCAATGTTCGCGCGTTTGTTTGTCATTTACGATAATAATCGCTAACAATCGCACCATTGTCGTTTTAATCTGTTTTCTGATCCGATTCTGACTACGGACCTTAAAATTTAATTACGAAACAAAATATATTGAAAAATTTAAGGTTTGGAGGTAACACGCGTGTCCGATGCTTCCGTTTCGTTACCGGTGCGCTTCCTGCAGTAGCGTTTCTCGTTCCGGTTTACGTGTTGCGATGTACGGAAGCGAAATCAATTCACAACATTAAATTCATAAATAAAATATTCGTAGAAAATCGGTGTTTGTCAGCGTGGTCGGTATTTCGTACGGTTTTGTTTCGTTATCGTTTAATATTCAGCAGATTCTTCCGTAAACCACCGTTCTCGCCCTGTATAGTCGAATAAACGTTCCTGGGCCCTCGAAGGGCCTGATTAAGTTAATTTGCGCTGTAAACACTATTTATCATCGCATTAATCACCTGTTAATCATGTAATTAAGAGCCGTAAATCACCGGTTGTCACAACCTCATCAGCTCACTCCAGAAACAGACGAAGGGGAAGAAGGCCGTCGACTGAAGCTATCCTCGTCCGATACATGTGTGCACTAAGGGAAGCACTTGATGAAAGGACATCAGCGGAAGAGGTCCTCATCGACCGTATCAACTACTTGACGGTGGGGCTAGAGAATAGCTTTCAAGAAATCAACCTTTTGCACCAATGGTTGAACATTCTTGCTATGCCACCCATGGAACCAATCTTCCCACAAGAAGATTGGAACCTTGCGCAAGAAGTTGTCAACCCAACCGGATGGGATAACCTTCCTCCGGAACCTCCTTTAGACGCATTACATGAGGTCCCGGAGGATATCGCACCTCCCCCACAAGAGGTTGTGGACAATGAGCCCGTCTTACTTCTCCCTCGGGAGATTGAGGAATGGCTCAATGACATTTTAGGGGCACCCTGCGGTTTTAAGTTCTAAAAGCCCTTATTCACCAGAAAATCATTTTCGAGATTTTGTTGTCCTTATCATGTAAACATCTAGGGTAGAACTTCATCGTGATTTAAATTTCCTGCATTTTGTGACCTATCTATCTTAGGACTTTTGTAGTTTTTCATTTTTAGGACTTTTTAATTTTTAACTTTTAGGACTTGTGTATTTTGCACTCTTAATAAAGGATGGTTTAAGTTATTTTGTGGTGTTTGGATGTTTTATAATGGTTTGAAACACACGAAAGATGGAGATTGCCAAAGGGACGTTAAAACCACACTCCATGCACGAAAACAGAGCCTTCCTTCAACTTTTCCAGCATTACAGCATGTGCAGCACAGGGCCGTGCTCTGCCCAACACGCCCCGTGCCCAGGGTCTGCAGAAAATAGTCCCAGTTCACGAACTGGCCACGGGCCGTGCTCACTGAACACGCTCCATGGCCAGCCTTCTGTTAAAATTTGATACTGGCGATTTGACCACGGGGCCGTGGCCAGACGCCCAGTAACAGAAAAACTTGTTTTTCAACACCATTTATACATTCGAATCAACCTAAACACTTATTTTTAGGACACATTGAGGACAATGTGTAATTTAAGTGTGGGGGGGGGGGGATGCTAAAACCTTGAATCTTGCAAGTCCTAATAACAAGCCTTACACAAAACTCTATTGGAACCGCTAATCACCCCAATTTTTTTTTCAAAAATTTTCATTTTTTTTACTTATCTTGGTTTAATTCGGGAATAACACGTTCTGAAAAATTTATATTTTTACAAATTTACAACCGATAGCGTCGTGATAAAAAGAACCAAATAAGAAGATTATGAAAAGGCATGACAAATCTATTTAAAATTCGATTATATATACTTGATCACATTATAAACCCATTCCCACAACAAGTGAGTTTTGAGCCTTTATTGAGCATACCTGCATATATCTTTAAACTAAATGCTTATTTTTTGTTTATTGTGTGAATAGCCGCTTGGTTCTTACGACTCTAGAACTTGCCAAGACGATACATTCCCGGTCCTTACCAACTTGAACCCAAGTAAGTAAATGATGGAGGCATTAGGACTAACCCATTTTCCTTTCAAAACCATTATTTTTCATCTTTTTTATCACCTACACAAAATCCCCCTAGTTAACACTTTGAGCCTAAACCTTTTTATTTCAAAACCCACAAAACAAATACCCATTACCGACCAAAACTTTTTTCTTTTCAAACCCCTTTGTTTTAGTAAAAAGCTCGGTTATCTTGTGACAAAAAAAATGAAAGTCTTGCAATAAACAAACAAGTTCCTCAAAGAAATCTTGTTTGAATATGCTTAGTTTGAATGAAAGTCACAAAAACAAAAAGTTTTACGACAACTGACGCTTTTTACGCTTTTCGCCATTTTTACTAACCATTAACAAAAACCACCTACCCTTAGCCTAAGCCTAACCCTTCCCCAAGTCCTCTTGATATTTACGAAGGTTTAAAGTTAAAAAGGAGGAGGTTTGATCACTTGGCAAGCATAGGGTAGAAGTAAGTTCCACGCCGGTCTCGAGTGTTCCACAAAAATACACAAAATCGGTCGAGTGTTAAGTGATCTCCCGTGAGGTATGTGAACTTGTATATAAATGGAATTTTAAAGAGGCATGTTATGCCCAATTAAATAATTTTTCTTATAAAATGTTCGAAATAAATAATGACGAATAGGATTGTAAATAAAATAAAAATAAAACTAAATAAAGATCTTGGATTCCCCGACACTAAAGATAAGCCCAAAAACTTCTCCTCTACCTCTTCCATTTGGGTGTGTAAGCCACATATTAAAGAGTTTTGCTTGTGGACAAGCAAAGATTCAAGTGTGGGGGTATTTGATGTGTGCAAAATGCAACATATAAATTACATCAAATGAGGCATAAAACTAACACTTTTTTAGTACTAATGTTGGAAAAAGCGCGTTTCTTTCTTCCTTTTGAATTTACAGGACCAAACGAGCTTAAAAGAACAAAAGGAGCAAATAAGCAGCCAAAACCAACATAAATACAAAAATAAGAAATAAACGTAACATGCCCGACCCCTCGACAACATCTCCCGAAGATAAAACAAGGAAACAGAGCCTGACCACGGGGTCGTGCCCAGCTAAGCATGGGGTGTGGTCAGGAGCCTACACAACAAGACAAACCAGCAGAAGCTTCTACGCCCACTACGGGGTCGTTCCCAGCTCTACACGGGGCGTGGTCAACTCTAAGATACGCTGAATCTTGATAGTACAGCAAAGAGTTGACCACGGGGCTGTGCCCAGGAGACACGGGGTCGTGTGGGGCGCTCTGCTGACAATTGCAATTAATTAAGGAAGAGAAGATGATGGCCACGGGCCGTGTTGGCTGGACACAGGGCCGTGGCCAGGGTTCTGTTCTGGCTATAAATGGGGGTGCTTGGTTCACTTCAAAGGCATCCATTGGCAAACCACTACTCTCCCACTTTGCCACCACTCCACCACTACTACAACACCAACCCCCACCACCATCATCCATCATCCATCTTTAGAGTGTGTAGTAGTCTCGGGATCCAAGATTGATTGTAAGAGTTCTTGCCAATCAAAGGCCATGTTTGGATAAGCCTCTTACATCACTTAGTGAAGACAAGTTTTTAGTGTATTTCTTCTGATTTTTAATCTTTCGGCACTTTAATGACTTTAATAACTAGTTTCTTATGTTGAAGGTGAATTTTCCTCATTTCTTCATGGTGTCTTGAGGTTACTTTACTGGATATATAAAGTAAAAGATGTCATCATTCGTGTCTTTACGGTCTATATAAAGCGTGTTAACTACATGGAAGGGGGTTAGGGGTATGGTTTGGTAAAGTTCTTGTCTCGTTCAGTGCATAGATCCTATAAGGACCTGGCTCAAGCTTACTAGGACCTCCTTCAATGCCAACGGTATTGGTTGGAAGGGGTGCGAAGAGCTTGAGTCCCTCATATGTAAACTACTATTAATACTTTAAACCGACTTCTTGGGATTGTATCCTTGCTGACTCAAACCACTTAGCCGAGGGTAACGTCTCCTTCAAAAGAGGGGCCTACCACTTTTGCATTAATAACTTACTTAATTGTCTTTCAATATTCCGACCCTTTGGGATTGTATCCCCGCTGACACAAACCACTAGGTTGAGGGTAACGTTACCTTTAAAAGAGGATCCTACTACTATAACTAAGAGAATCTCTTAAAAAGTCCGAAAGTGTGAAAATCATCAAAGGATACATTAAAGATTAGTTGGATCCAAGTGATTCTATCTTGTCTATTTGTTTTATTTTTATCTACTTTTCATTTGTAGTTTTATTTTCATGTTTCAAAACTTTTCTAAAAAATTTGGATCGATTAGACGTTGAGGATAAACCAATATTAAAAGCTCTTGTGTCCTTGGACGACCTCGGTATCTTACCAACACTATACTACGCGTACGATGGGTGCACTTACCCAAGTGTGTGTTTAGTGTAAGTACAATATCGTGTTTTATAAATTTAAAACTTGACTAATGCGTAAAATAGGCTCAAAATATGAATAAAATCTTATCACACTACGCACACACCGCTGTTATCTTTTATACGTTGTTTTCAATTTAAACTTTGGACTTTAGTCACTAATCATATTAGTGGTGGTGAAACTGTTTATTACTATATAATGTTCTATATGATTGGTGGCATGATCCTGGTCAGTCACACGCCTCGTGGTTGTACTCCGCATGTGGAAATTGAGGGTGTGACATTAGTGATCCAATCATTGATCTGTATAAGGTCTCATCAATCTTCACTCCTTGTATATCTGGTCCTATGCCGTGGTTGAGAGCCAATGGAGTAGACAATGGTGACGAACCTGACATATTGAATTTCTCCAACACATCATGCACGTACTTCATCTGATGGATTCCATCAGACAACTGATCAACCTGAAGTCCCAAGAAAAACTTCATTTCTCCCACTGAACTCATCTCAAATTTCTTTTTCATGACCTCTTCAAATTCTTTACACATCGCATCATTCGTAGAACTAAAGATGATGTCATCCACATAGATTTGTACGATCAGCAAGTGTTCTTTCACTTCCCTTGTGAAGAGAGTGCTATCATTAGTGCCTCTGATAAAACCATTGCTCAAAAGGTGCTAAGAGAGTGTCTCATACCAAGCTCTCGGAGCTTGGTACAACCCGTACAACGCTTTATCTAGTAAGTAAACCTTTTCTTTGTGCACTTGATCGACGAACTCTGGTGGTTGGCCGACATACACTTCCTCTTTCACTTTTCCATAAAGGAAAGCAGACTTAACATCAACCTGGTACACTTTGAAACCTTTCCATGACGTGAATGCCAGGAAAATGCGGATGGCTTCTAGTTGTGCTACAGGAGCATAGATCTCAGTATAATCAATACCTTCTTGCTGATGAAAACCTTGGATAACCATTCAAGCTTTATTGCGTACAACGACTCCTCGATCATCTCTCTTACACTTGAAGACCCATTTTGTACTGATGGACTTGTGATTATCCAGTAGGTCGACAAGCTTCCAAACTCCAAGTTTGTCAAATTGTTCCAGCCCTTCCTGCATTTCGTTTACCCAACTTTCTTCTGTAAGAGCGTCTTTGTACATTTGTTTTATAATAATGTTTAATAAACATAGAATCCTAATCTAGTTATTAACATATTCAGATTAAATATCCTCTTTCTATTACTAGATCATGACATCGTTTTTGCTTATGTGTTGATCTTACGTTCTGCCAACAATGCTTTTCTTATCGAATTATTACATCACTCTCTTTTTTTAAAATTTAAATTGAAGTAAATTAAATTAAATATCTATAAAGGGATTTAACTTATATGCATTGGGGGAATTTCAAATTTCAAAAGGTACATATTTTTAGAATGGATGCGCTCAACTCCTCACTTTTCAAATCGCATTGCAACCCATGCTTTTCTCTCATCAGGCGATTTTGTAGATATAGGGTTTCTGGAATAATCAATATGGGTTTCTATCATCAGATTCATTAAAGAAAATGAATCTACTCTATCTAGGTCTGTCAGTCTTTCTATTCTTCCTCAATTTCTCATATTATCATTTTCTACGTCTTTTTATTTGTACAAATTTTCTGCAAATGTTCCAAAATCTACGGTGTCGTTGGTTAATCTTATTTAATTTGTGTGTTCTGGTTGATTTTCATTGTTTTGTTGCAGGTACTAATGTTCAGACGAATGAAGAAGTTGCAATTAAG
>JARYGA010013366.1:0-27855 GCA_030545235.1 Helianthus tuberosus | reverse complement strand
GCCTTGATAGCAGGTTTGCAATTAGCTAATAATATGAGGATCAGGTATCTTCAAGTATATTTAGATTCTCTATCAATTACTAATCATTATAACAGTTCTTACACTGTCAAATGTGAAAAGCTAATCAAGTACTTAGAAATAGTCAGGAAACTGGCAGATTCTTTTGCTTTTTTCAGTCTACCACAGGTACCCGGGGAAGAAAATGCAGAAGTTGACACTTTAACTAACCTTGGATCATTCCTAAAGATGCCAGAAGATGTGAAAAATACTCATCACCCATGTTTTAACTCCTGTAATTGAGGATCACGTAGCCATGGAGATAGTGGAGGATTCTGCAATCATACCTGGTGATCCTGCATAGTCGAATTCAGGATCCTAGATCCTTCCAATCCTAAGATATATACAACATGGAGAGATCTCTACAAGACAAAATCCTAAAGCTTTCAAAGTCAAGGAGACTGTGGAAACCACACTAGGGGCAGAGTACTATTCTCAAGGATCCTTAGAACAGGATACTATTGGCCAATCATGAAGATGTATGTTGTGGAATACACAAAGAAATGTGATGCTTGTCAAAGACACAGTAATATTCTACACTAACCAACATAATATCTGCATCCTAAGAAGAAGCTTTTGCTCAAAGTCGGAAAAAAGGAAATGGCCAGTTATCAACAAAGAATGGTTGGAGCATACAACAAGAATGTCAGGATTAGCAGATTTCAAGTTGGTGATTTTGTGCTAAGAAAAGCATTCGAGAACACTACAAATCCTTCTGATGGCAAGCTAGCACCAAAGTGGGAAGACCCCTATCTAATTGAAGCTGAATCAGGAAAGGAGGCATATCATTCCAGAACACTACAAATACTTTAAGTAAGAAGGATCAGGGATCCTCGGCGATACCGGTTTTTTGATTAAGGATCCAGGATCCTCAAAGGATATATGATTCTACATTTGGTAACACATTACTTTCATTTTCATTTTCATTCATTTTATACTTATTACTTATCATAAGTTAAAGATGTTAATCAGTTAACATCTATTTTCACAAAGTTTAAGCTTTTGCAGAGTTGTTATCATTTTACAGAAGATCAAAGTGGTTGGCCAACCCTCCAAAGTTTTGGGCTTGTCCCCAGTTTGGGCCTGTCCCCAGTTTCGCCAGTAGCGCATGATGATCCTGGTATAGTTCAAGGCAGTGGGACCAGTACTCGCTTTAGGGGCTGACAATTCCATTGTACTGGCTATATCTAGGATCCTACGTATAATGGTAGACGTACCATACATCCGTTCCTAAGGTTTCTAACGTTTTCACGTTAGCTAAGGTTTCGGCATTTTCATGTCGCTCAAGTTTGGATAGTCGCCAGTGAGGGCCATACTCCAGTTTACATCCGTTTATATGGGCTTGACCCCAGTTTACATCCGTTTATATGGGCTTGTCCCCAGTTTGTTGGGCTTGTCCCCAGTTACTAACTCTTATCTTATATTGGCTTAGTCCCAAGTTGTATCCTATTTCAGGTTTTTGGAGACAAACGACCAAGGATCCTTGATCCTTACCTTCCATTAAGATTTGTCTTATGGTTATCCTGTTTATAATGATAAAGGTTAGGATCCTAACTTGGATTCTCAGGTATGATCCTTAACTATTTTGATTTTATTCATTATTCATTTGAATAACCCTTATACTTTGACAACTGAACTTATGATCCTTAAAATATATTACTTTTCGGAACTTTTCGACTATAGGATATTTGATCCTGGATCACATCCTAAAATTTTTAAACTTAATTTGTTTAACTTTTCCTATTCAGACAAGTGTATGTCAAAACAATTGAAAATTTAAAGGATATACAAGAATAACAACACGGGAAATAGCCATAAAGTTAAGAGTTGTTTTATTCACAAAATGTTCAACCCCTTAAGGTTGTCAAAATTGCCAACCCACATTTCTACCAACAAAACGTGGCCCGTCCACACGGGTTGGCAGAGGGTGTCCATTGTTTACGGGTCTTTGTAGTGCAGAAAATAAAAGACGGAAGGATAACGAGTGGCTTCATCCCCCAAACAGAGGATCCATCCACCACCCATTATCATGCCTATTGTTCAAGGATCCATGATCCTTCACCCTAGAAACTACTGTCTAAAGTTATACAAGTTCTGACGATAAGGATCCTTGATCCTTGAAGCTTTACTTTTCATAGTTTGCTTATTCAGCAATAATTTACAAGGATATAGAATCCTAACTTGGATTCTCTGGTATGTTATATTCTAACTTTTTCTAAGCTGTAAGTTGTCTCTTATCCTTTTTGGTTAAGGATCATTGATCCACATTTGTTCGAACACTTCAAGTTTTCTGTTAAAAGTTTAACATTATCATCAGATTTCCAATAACTTTCCAGTTGTTTGGCGATGATATCTTTGAAAATAGAAAGCATACATGAAAAATAAAAAAAATAATAAAATAAAAAAACAACAGTTGTAGCTAAAAATGTTTAATGTCATTACCCATTCATTATGTATCAAATCATCTGGCCTGGATTCTACCAGCAAAACCGTGGACCATCCACCCAGGCCGGATAAGGCTATCTAACAGTTAAAGTGTCTATGCAGAAATTAAAGTGCAGGAAGGTTAATAGCAAACTGTGTAGAAGGATTCATTCTCCACGAACGGAAGGATCTTCTGATCTGTAAAGGCACTTGAGGAGTTATCTCTAACTCTATATTTTGCAATGATGATTATAGCAGGTCTTATCAGTGACGACAGGCAGTGTAACCACTAGTTACCAGCAGCAACGGCTAGTCCGCTTCTGACGGAAATATGACAGCTGTGAATCCTTATCACAACTGCCATATTGGGGGCAATTGTTAGGGCATGAATTTTATGCTAAGGATCATCTATCCTGAGACTAGGCATGGATCACGGATGCTTAATGGCTGATGCAGAGAGTCTGAGGATCCAAAGTCTGAGGATCACGCGTCTGAGGATCACGAGTCTGAGGATCAGGATCCTTTATGTTTTGCACGTTTTTAATGTGTAAATGCAGGTAATGGACGTAGTGGACCACTTCTTTGCTGGAATCTCGTGGAATATGCTTTTAGGCACGTGCATATTGAAGAAATAACCGTTGGTGGTGGTCATGGGTGACTTCCACCTTTTTCGGGAAGTTAGTTAGTTGTTTTTTCTTATCATTTTAAGGGGAAAATGAGCTCAATGAAGGCATAAGTCGTGCACACCACACAAAAAACACATTACACTCGAATTCTCTGTAAACACTTAGCAAAAACACACACTTACACTAGCAATTCATTGTATCGAGCTTGTTTTCTTCCGAAGTTGTACAAGGATCACTGCTGTTTTTGCAATATAGTTGGTGATCGGTAGTTTCCATCACCCGAGGTTTTTTATGCCGGAGATCTTCTAAAGATCAAGGGCTTTTTCCTCGTATAAATCTCGATGTTCATCGTTGATTTCATATACTTGTTGTTCATACAATTAACCAAGCATCATACCTCACAAAATCAGATTTGGTTGCATTATCCTTGTGTGATTTTTGACCAAAACATTTGCTATGACTAATTACTTCTCTAAGTGGATAGAGGCTGAAGCCTTTGCTCAAGTCAGAGAAAAGGAAGTTATATCTGTTAGGGCATGAATTTTATGCTAAGGATCATCTATCCTGAGACTGGGCATGGATCACGGATCCTTAATGGATGATGCAGATAGTCTGAGGATCACGCGTCTGAGGATCACGCGTCTGAGGATCAGGATCCTTAACAGAACTTATGTTTTCTAACAATTGTCACGTTTTTAATGTTTAAATGCAGGTAATGGACGTAGTGGACCACTCCTTTGCTGGAATCTCGTGGAATATGCTTTTAGGCACGTGCATATTGAAGAAATAACCGTTAGTGGTGGTCATGGGTGACTTCCACCTTTTTCGGGAAGTTAGTTAGTTGTTTATTTCTTATCTTTTTAAGGGGAAAACAGCTCAATGAAGGCATAAGTCGTGCACACCACACAAAAAACACATTACACTCGAATTCTCTGCAAACACTTAGCAAAAACACACACTTACACTAGAAATTCATTGTATCGAGCTTGTTTTCTTCCGAAGTTGTACAAGGATCACTATTGTTTTTGCAATATAGTTGGTGATCGGTAGTTTCCATCACCCGAGGTTTTTTATGCCGGAGATCTTCTAAAGATCAAGGGCTTTTTCCTCGTATAAATCTCGGTGTTCATCGTTGATTTCATATACTTGTTGTTCATACAATTAACCAAGCATCATACCTCACAAAATCAGATTTGGTTGCATTATCCTTGTGTGATTTTTGACCAAAACAGTTTGGCGCCCACCGTGGGGCAATTGGTGCTTCAATTCTGAGAAATTTTGTTCATTTCATTCATTTCGGTTCATTACCTTCAACCGCATGGCTTCTCAGGGAAAACTACTCCAAGTTCTATGTCGGCGGTCACTTTTTCACAGGGCATTCCGCCTTTGGATCATCTCCCCCTTGCATTCTAGAAGAATGCTGAGAATTCTCCGAAGAAGACAACCCCCGTTTTCACAAAACCAACTGTTGTTTCTTCCTCTACACTTACTAACAGTGATTTTTATGCTTTGATTGTGCAGATGAAGGATCACATGCAGCAGCAGGTCAAGACTAATGGCAGGATCCTTCGCGAAATTGATAAAATCAGCAGAGGATCACTCCCCTTTGATGTCGAGGTCGCTGAATTTCGACACTCCGGCCATAACTTCCCAGCACTTTGCAGCTCCACATGTCCAATACCAGGGTGGATCAACAGGAATACGTTCTGGATCATCGGCAATGTCTCAGGCTCAAGGATCCTCTTTCCAGCCTTCAGGATCCTCATTTCAGCAACAGGGATTCTTCACCAGTTTAGGAGAATGCATGGGGACGTAGCCAATTCAAGGATCCTCTCAGGTTCAAGGATCCTTGCAGGTTCAAGGATCCTCTTTGGTTCAAGGATCCTCTCAGGTTCAAGGATCCTAGCAGGTTCAAGGATCCTCGCAGGTTTAAGGATCCTCTCAGGTTCAAGGATCCTCGCAGATTCAAGGATCCTCTCAGGTTCAAGGATCCTCTTAGGTTCAAGGATCCTCTCAGGTTCAAGGATCCTCACAGGTTCAAGGATCATCTCAGGTGCAAGAATCCTCACAGGTTCAAGGATCCTCTCAGGTTCAAGGATCCTCTCAGGTTCAAGGATCCTCTCAGGTTTAAGGATCCTCCTTCCAGGTTCAAGGATCCTCATCTCAGGTTTCCGGATACATGGATTATCCCCCAAGACCTTCATTTACAGCACATCAAGGATCCTCCCAGGTCCAAGGATGCTCCCAGGTCCAAGGATCCTCCCAGGTCCGAGGATCCTCCATGGTTCCAGGATCCTTTCAGGTTCAAGGATCATCTCAGCTTCAAGGATCCAACATCTTTCAGGATCAGGGATTCTTAAGAAGTTTGCAACCCCCGAGCACCGATGTTCATCAAGGAGACTTCATACCAATGCAGACCATTGCTTCATCTGGTCCTTCGATCATACCAGAATCCCGTCAACATGGATTCACATCTGGAATTCCAAACTTGAATCCTTCAGGAGGTAACACTTTGAATAATTTTTGCAATGCTAACCATGGCTTTGTGCAGGATACAAGTATCAACCAAGCTATGGCTAAGGAATTGCAGAAACTTAAGGATATGATATCCAACGTTCCAGGAGTGGTTAAGCCCATTCCTGAAATTCCAGATGAAAGCCACAAGATATCTCGTTTTGCACCACCTATTTGTGATGCAGAGATACCGAAGAGGTTTCAGACACCAAACATGAAGCTTTATGATGGCTCAACAGATCTAGAAGAACATGTAACTCAATACAGACAAAGGATGGAGATCAATCCCATCCTGGAGAGGTTAAAAGAAGCATGTCTATGCAAGGGTTTCGGATCCACACTGACAGGATCATCTCTTAAATGGCTGCTAAGTCTTCCTCCTTACTTTATTACTTCATTTGCTAATCTAGTTAACTTGTTTAATAGCCAATTCTCATGTAGTAGGAGATTTGAACGATTAACTAGTGATCTATATAGGGTAACCCAAGGTCATAATGAATCACTTAGAGATTACATAATTAAATTCAGTAGAGAATCCTTAGAAATCCCTAACTTAGATATTGCCACAGCTGTAGAGGCTTTTAAAATGGTTTTACTTAAGGATTCTTGGTTCTATGATGATCTTGTCATGACCCCTTGCAGGAACTTAGATGAAAAAAGAAACAGGGCCCTTAGGTTCATCCGTTATAGGATGACAAAAGGATCCACGAGAGATTGTCAGGATCCTCAAAGCAAGACAAATAAGGATCCTATCTCAAGGAAAACTGATCCAAGCAATACTCCAAGCATGACAACCAGAGTGTGCATGTTGTGGAACAAGAGGAAGATGATCAGGATTATCCTCCTATTTCTGAATATTGTTTTTCTGCTGATAATAATGAACTAATCCTTTCTATGCAGAGTTTAGGTGACAAGGTTAGGTGGCCAAGGAAGAATGACAAACCGCCTACCACCAAAGATGAATCAAAATGGTGTGCTTACTATGGGGATTCTGGTCATCTCACAGATGAGTGCATAGCATTAAGGAAGGAGATAGGTTATCTTTTGAGCAAAGGATTCTTGAAGGAATTGCTTGGAAGGAAAAAGTCAAGGATCAAGTATCCTGAGAAAGTTCCTGAAAAAGCTTCTCTTCCACCATCTGATGCTCAAATCACCCATTTCATCTCCGGAGGTTCTCAGCAGCAAAGAGACGTGCAAAGGAAACAAAGATGGAGAATGGGGGCAGACCTGTTCGGACCTCCATCCTTACCCTGCAGAAAGTGATATCATATGATGAGGATAACTGTGCGGACATTCAGGATCCTCATCACGACGGTGTAGTTATTACATTATTTATATCTAACCATTTTGTTCGCAGGATTCTCATTGATGGGAAAAGCTCAGTGAACATAATCCAGTTGGATGTCCTCAATAGAATGGACATCCTTGAATCCGATATTGTCCAAAGATCATCTGTCCTTGTGGGATTCAGTGGAGAGACAAAGATTACATTGGGGGACACCAAACTTCCTATCTACATAGAGGGAGTGAATTATGTTAAAAAAATTCTATGTTATTGCTTATCTTGCTGTAATGTTATCTTTGGCAGGCCATGGATACACGATATGAAGGCAGTCCCCCTCAACATATCATCAATGTGTCAAGGTCCCAACTCTATGAGATATGGTGAAGATAGAAAGTGATCAGCAGGAGGTAAAGAACTGTTACACTTCTTCAAAGAAGCCAGCCTCTAAGGAGCAAGACGTCATGGAGGCAAGAGAGCAAGACGTCAAGGATATTCTGTTGAACCCAGAGGATCCTGAATCTATAATTTTTATAGGATCCGGGATCCTAGACAGTATTGAGCAGGATTTAGTATCCTTCTTGGAAAGAAGAAAATCTACCTTCGCTTGGAAACATGAAGATATGACAGGAAAAAGTTTGCACTTGAAAGGAATGCCATTATCTAAGAAGAGGTAGACAAATTGCTCAAGGCCAGTTTGAGTGGACAGATAAGCATGAAGCTGCACTTAAGGTTCTTAAGGATTATCTATCCTCAGCACCAGCCCTGATGAAACCAGAAAATGGAGAATCGTTATCCTTATACTTAGCTATTTCAGCTAAAGCAGTAAGTGTAATCCTAGTTAAGGATCATGAAGGCTCTCAACATCTGGTATACTATGTAAGTAAAATTCTACTTGATGCTGAGGCCAGGTATTCTCATTTAGAGAAATTAATTCTTGATTTAATTATGCCTTCCGCTAAACATAGACATTATTTCAAAACTCACACCATTATTGTGAAAACTAACCTCCATGTCAAGAATGTTCTCAGGAAACTTTAAATGTCAGGAAGAATGGCAAAGTGGGCAATCAAGCTTATTGCATATGACATTAAGTATGAACCCAGGACTGCCATCAAGTCCCAAGCTTTAGCTGACTTTGTGGCTGATTTCAGTAGTGATCTACAAAGGGAAGCTGAATTAGAAGTTCAACAACTTGAGAAGACCAAGGATCCTTAGACACTCCACACGGATGGAGCTTCAGATGTTAAAGGAACTAGACAAAGCACACTACTAAAATCGCCACAGGGGGACATTATACCCCGATCCATTGCATGTGAATTCCAAACCACTAATCATGAGACAGCGTATGAGGCCTTGATAGCAGCCATGGAGATAGTGGAGGATTCTGCAATCATACCTGGTGATCCTTCACAGTCGAATTCAGGATGCTGGATCCTTCCAATCCTAAGATATATACAACATGGAGAGTTCCCTACAGGACAAAATCCTAAAGCTTTCAAAGTCAAGGAGACTGTGGAAACCACACTGGGGGCAGAGCACTATTCTCAAGGATCCTTAGAACAGGATACTATTGGCCTACCATGAAGATGTATGCTGTGGAATACACAAAGAAATGTGATGCTTGTCAAAGACACAGTAATATTCTACACCAACCAACATAACATCTGCATCCTAAGAAGAAGCTTTTGCTCAAAGTCAGAAAAAAGGAAATGGCCAGTTATCAACAAAGAATGGCTGGAGCATACAACAAGAATGTCAGGATTAGAAGATTTCAAGTTGGTGATTTTGTGCTAAGAAAAACATTCCAGAATACTACAAATCCTTCTGATGGCAAGCTAGCACCAAAGTGGGAAGACCCCTATCTAATTGAAGCTGAATTAGGAAAGGGGGCATATCATTTGTTAACAATGGATGGTGATCTCCTACCAAGAGCTTGGAATGTTGTTCATCTCAAAAAATACTTAAGTAAGAAGGATCAGGGATCCTCAGCGATACCGGTATTCTGATTAAGGATCCAGGATCCTCAAAGGATATATGATTCTACATTTGGTAACACGTTACTTTCATTTTCATTTTCATTCATTTTATACTTATTACTTATCATAAGTTAAAGATGTTAATCAGTTAACATCTATTTTCACAAAGTTTAAGCTTTTGCAGAGTTGTTATCATTTTACAGAAGATCAAAGTGGTTGGCCAACTCTCCAAAGTTTATGGGCTTATTCCCAGTTTGGGCCTGTCCCCAGTTTCGCCAGTAGCGCACGATGATCCTGGTATAGTTCAAGGCAGTGGGACCAGTACTCGCTTTAGGGGCTGACAATTCCATTGTACTGGCTATATCTAGGATCCTACGTATAATGGTAGACGTACCATACATCCGTTCCTAAGGTTTCTAACGTTTTCACGTTAGCTAAGGTTTCGGCATTTTCATGTCGCTCAAGTTTGGATAGTCGCCAGTGAGGGCCATACTCCAGTTTACACAAGTTATATGGGCTTGACCCCAGTTTACATCCGTTTATATGGGCTTGACCCCAGTTTACATCCGTTTATTTGGGCTTATCCCTAGTTTATTTGGGCTTGTCCCTAGTTTGTTGGGCTTGTCCCCAGTTTATTTGGGCTTGTCCCTAGTTTGTTGGGCTTGTCCCCAGTTACTAACTCTTATCTTATATTGGCTTAGTCCCAAGTTGTATCCTATTTCAGGTTTTTGGAGACAAACGACCAAGGATCCTTGATCCTTACCTTCCATTAAGGTTTGTCTTATGGTTATCCTGTTTATAATGATAAAGGTTAGGATCCTAACTTGGATTCTCAGGTATGATCCTTAACTATTTTGATTTTATTCATTATTCATTTGAATAACCCTTATACCTTGACAATTAAACTTATGATCCTTAAAATATACTACTTTTTGGAATTTTTCAACTATAGGATATTTGATCCTGGATCATATCCTAAATATTTTTTATCTAATTTGTTCAACTTTTCTTATTCAAACAAATGTATATCACAACAATTGAAAACTAAAGGATACATAAGGATAGCAACACGGGAGATAGCAAAAAAGTTAAAGTTATTCTATTCACAAAATGTTCAACCCCTTAAGGTTGTCAAAATTGCCAACTCACGTTTCTACCAGCAAAATGTGGCCCGTCCACATGGCTTGGCAAAGGGTGTCCATTTTTTACGGGTCTTTGTAGTGCAGAAAATAAAAGACGGAAGGATAACGAGTGGCTTCATCCCCCAAACAGAGGATACATCCACCACCCATTATCCTGCCTATTGTTCAAGGATCCATGATCCTTCACCCTAGAAACTACTGTCTAAAGTTATACAAGTTCTGATGATAAGGATCCTTGATCCTAGAAGCTTTACTTTTCATAGTTTGCTTATTCAGCAATAATTTACAAGGATATAGAATCCTAACTTGGATTCTCTGGTATGTTATATTCTAACTTTTTTGAAGCCGTAAGTTGTCTCTTATCCTTTTTGGTTAAGGGTCATTGATCCAAATTTGTTCGAACACTTCACGTTTTCTGTTAAAAGTTTAACATTATCATCAGATTTCCAATAACTTTCCAGTTGTTTGGCGATGATATCTTTGAAAATAGAAAGCATACATGAAAAATAAATAGGAAAGAAACAACAACAGTTGTAGCTAAAAATGTTTAATGTTATTACCCATTCATTATGTATCAAATCATCTGGCCTGGATTTCACCAGCAAAACCGTGGACCATCCACCCAGGCTGGATAAGCCTATCTAACAGTTAAAGTGTCTATGCAGAAATTAAAGTGTAGGAAGGTTAATAGCAAACGGTGTAGAAGGATTCATTCTCCACGAACGGAAGGATCTTCTGATCTGTAAAGGCATTTGAGGAGTTATCTCTAACTCTATATTTTGCAATGATCATTATAGCGGGTCTTATCAGTGATGACAGGCAGTGTAACGACTAGATACCAGCAGCAACGGCTAGTCCGCTTCTGACGGAAATATGACAGCTGTGAATCCTTATCACAACTGCCATATTGGGGGCAATTGTTAGGGCATGAATTTTATGCTAAGGATAATCTATCCTGAGACTGGGCATGGATCATGGATCCTTAATGGATGATGTTGATAGTCTGAGGATCACGCGTCTGAGGATCAGGATCCTTAACAGACTTATGTTTTCTAACAATTGTCACGTTTTTAATGTTTAAATGCAGGTAATGGACGTAGTGGACCACTCCTTTGCTGGAATCTCGTGGAATATGCTTTTAGGCACGTGCATATTGAAGAAATAACCGTTAGTGGTGGTCATGGGTGACTTCCACCTTTTTCGGGAAGTTAGTTAGTTGTTTATTTCTTATCTTTTTAAGGGGAAAACAGCTCAATGAAGGCATAAGTCGTGCACACCACACAAAAAACACATTACACTTGAATTCTCTGCAAACACTTAGCAAAAACACACACTTACACTAGCAATTCATTGTATCGAGCTTGTTTTCTTCCGAAGTTGTACAAGGATCACTATTGTTTTTGCAATATAGTTGGTGATCGGTAGTTTCCATCACCTGAGGTTTTTTATGCCAGAGATCTTCTGAAGATCAAGGGCTTTTTCCTCGTATAAATCTCGGTGTTCATCGTTGATTTCATGTACTTGTTGTTCATACAATTAACCAAGCATCATACCTCACAAAATCAGATTTGGTTGGATTATCCTTGTGTGATTTTTGACCAAAACAATATCCTTTATTAAAAGAAACATTATTACTAGATTTGGTATCCCTTCTGAGATTATTTGTGATAATGGATCCCAATTTATTGGGGATAGAACCACTAACTTTTGTGACAGCTGGGGGATTAAGATGATAACATCAACACCAGTCCACCCACAAGCTAATGGTCAGGCAGAGTCATCCAATAAGATCATCATCAACAATTTGAAGAAAAAGCTTGGATCCAAGAAAGGAAAATGGGCAGAAGAACTACCTTATGTGCTTTGGGCTGATAGGACAACTCCCAAGAATGCTACAGGCCAAACTCCATTTTCTTTGGTGTTTGGGGCAGAATCAGTGATCCCTACATAGATGGTGGTTCCAACTGCAAGAACAAGCATTCGTGATCCTGAAGAAAATGATGAAAACTTGGTTCAAGACTTGGATACTATAGAAGAAATCAGGGATTTGGCAAGGATAAGGATGGCCAGTTATCAACAAAGGATGGCTGGAGCTTACAACAAAAATGTCAGGGTCAGGAAATTCCAGGTTGGGGATATGGTATTAAGGAAAGCATTTCAAAATACCACCAATCCTGCCGATGGAAAGCTAGCACCAAAGTGGGAAGGTCCCTATTTGATTGAAGCTGAAGCAGGAAAGGAGGCATATCGATTGCTAACAATGGAAGGTGATTTGCTACCAAGAGCTTGGAATGTTGTCCATTTGAAGAAATATTTCATGTGATCATGATCCGTGATCCTTACCAGACAAGTATCCTTGAAGGATCCCTACTGACAGATGATCCTCTTTCTGGTAACATTCCAATCTCAAACTATTTCATTCTTTTATTCTCTTATAAGGATAAGGTCCTGCATCCTTTATCCTCCGTTTACTTGATTCTGAGTTTTGAAGGTTTAGGTATCCTTAACTAAGGATTGAGTATCCACAAAAGTATCCAGTTATTTGGGCTTGACCCCAGTTATTTGGGCTTGACCCCAGTTATTTGGGCTAGTCCCTAGTTTGGGCCTGTCCCCAGTTTCGCCAGTAGCGCACGATGATCCTGGTATAGTTCATGTCAATGGGACCAGTACTCGCTTTAGGGGCTGACAATTTCATTGTACTGGCTATATTCAGGATCCTACGTATAATGGTAGACGTACCATACATCCGTTCCTAAGGTTTCTAACGTTTTCACGTTAGCTAAGGTTTTGGCATTTTCATGTCACTAAGTTTGGATAGTCGCCAGTGAGGGCCATACTCCAGTTTACACAAGATCCTTTGGGCTTGTCCCCAGTTATCCTTTGGGCTTGTCCACAGTATATTGGGCTTGTCCCCATAATTGTTGGGCTTGTCCCCAGTTACTAACAATCATCTTATATTGGCTCAGTCCCAAGTTATACCTTATTTCAGGTTTGTAAAGATAAATGACCAAGGATTCTTGATCCTTACTTTCAATTAAGGTTTGTATCTTGGGTTATCCTAATTTTAAGTGTTAAAGGATAGGATCCTAACTTGGATTCTCAGGTATGATCCTTAACTGTTTTGATTTTATTCAATATGTATTTAAGTGACACTTATCCTTTGACAACTGAACTTATGATCCTTAAACTTTTTTTTAAAAGAAAAAAAAACTTATCGATTATGTGATCCTTGATCATATCCGTAACTCTTAAGGGATATTTTTTAAATTTTTTCCTTACTTGATAAGTTTAAACAACATGAACGTCACAATAGGTTGAAAAATAAAATACCAATAAGGATATCAACACAGGATATAGCCAAAAAGTTAAAGTCATTTTATCCACAAAAGCTTAAACCCTTTCAAGGTTGTCAAAATTGCCAACCCACGTTTCTACCAGCAAAACGTGGCCCGTCCACATGGGTTGGCAAAGGGTGTCCATTGTTTACGGGTCTTGATAGTGCAGGAATTAAAAGACGGCAAGATCACAATGGCTTCATCCCCCAAACAGAGAATCCCTCCACCATTTGTAATCCTACCTATTGTTCAAAGGATCATCCATGATCCTCAACCCTAATTACTATTGTTCAAGTATAGACCAACCATTGTTTAACAAAACATCATCAAAACAAAAAACCATAACCAAACTAAAAGATGGGCTCCGGCTACGTCTAGAAATGTCCTTCATCGCCCATTCAAGCAGCCTACAGCTTCGCTACATCATCATCCCCTCCAGCTCCAGTATCCTTAGCATGATCCTTGCCACTGCCGCTAGCTTCAATCGCCAGAACCTCATCAGCATCATCCTCGTCCTCCAATTCAGCCAGCCTGGCCTTCCAGCCTTGCACGTCCCAGCTGCTCCTATCAAAGGCAGGATCCTGAGCTTCTTGAGCCATCTGTAGCTTGGTCTTGTACATGGTAATGGCTGTGACACCCCCAAAATCCACCTGCGGAGTACTACCGCTTGGAGGCGTGACTGACCAGGATCCAGCCACCAATCATATTGAACAAGCATATAAGTAGTTATAAAAATCCAACCAATACAATTGGTGTTCAAACAAAACATAGTTAAGTTGCAAGCGGAAGCATAAGCCTTAAATCAAAACATAAGTTTAATTGTTTCAAAGTTTAACATGGCACATAGTCGTCCATGTCCCACAACGATCCTCCTCCATGCAAGCTCCAGCTAAGAACCTAAGGACCTGCAAAGCATGTAGTAACGAGTCAACAACAAGTTGAGTGAGTTCACGGTTGGGTGTTCGTTTTAAGTAGTTTTGAAAACAGTTTCCTTTAGCTGGCGTCCTGCCGTGCGGGTTACCCCATAGTTAAAAACGTGACTTGTTTATTCCCGGTTACTCTGGCAATCCAGCCGTGGGGGCTACCCCGTGTTAGTTATCTGGCATTTCGGCCGTGGGGGCTACCCCGTGTTAGTTATCTGGCATTTCGGCCGTGGGGGCTAACCCATGTATACACTAGACTCGTTACCATATCGACTGCTGACTGTAGTCATGTTTATGTGCCCTGAAACTCTCAATGTCTATCATCATTAACGTGCCCCAGATCCATTAGTTCACGCCCGTCCTCTGCGGCACGGTGTGAGGTTTGTCAGACCCAAATAGCGCTATCTAACTAATGACCCGCTCGCCATTGGCCCGGCGATTAAGTCGATATAAAAATGAGGGACTTCATGATAGAGTTTTGGTCTAGTACGAGTTATCTGTCCGTGAGGACGAGGAATTTCATTCCTGAACCATAACTGTCCTACCCAAGGAGGACGAGGAACCCATGTTCCTTAACCCCAATTCCCGACCCCTGGGAATCCCATGCTTTGTAGAGGGTGTGAACTCACCTTGGTTTGCTCGGTAGGTACACAGAAAAGTCAAACAAGCAATATTGTGGTCACTCGCGTCCTATCATAGTTGTATCATACAAGTCAGGTTCAAACCACGTATTGCACGTATGTTCTACACGTATGCTAGCACATTGCATGCAAGTTTCATCATGGCAGCCCAAATAATCATTCGTATACGACAGCACGTATAAGGTCCATGCATTAGGCCCAAAGGTCCGGCCCAATTACTTAAGTCCGAAATGAGGTGCAAGTCCAAACGGCGTGTACATGCGTATAGTCTCGAGTCGCAACCAGGCGTTCTCGACTCGCAACCCGAGTCGCGAACTGCGGTCTCGAGTTATCATGGTCACGGTCTCGAGTCGCAACAGGACTCGTAACCGTGGTCTCGGTTCATGCAGTTTTGGTCTCGAGTCGCAACCAGACTCGTAACTGAGATTTCGAGTCATAAGGTTTGTGTGCTGATCACGCGTGGTTTCGAGTCGCAACCAGGTGTTTGCGACTCGCAACCGATGTCGCAACCGGGTGATTTCGACTCATTATGTGGTGGTCTCGAGTCGAGACAGGAGGTTTCAGTTGGGAACATTTGCTGAATTCAATATTGCACTTGGCCAATAAGATTTCACTGTTGTGATTTCATGTACTATCCAATAACAATACACTAACATGTCTAATTGTCTAACACTTAACCAATATAGATCAAACATGGCAAATTTTCAAATATCATAACACATTCATATCCCATTCATCATGTTCTTCAAATATTCAATCATGTTCATGTTGCTCATCAAACTTGTTCATCATCTTTTAGGGCTTTTAGCATTAATCATAGTCATAACATGAACAACCATCAAAACCCTTGAACATACCCATCTAACCCACATGTACAACATCCGATTTCATGAGTAATAAACCTTCTAAACATAACCAAGCCACTCGGATTTAAGCCTATATGGAACCGACAACATTCACTCGTAGTCAAGCATACATTATTCATTCCAACATAATCAATACATTAACATATCATCTTTAATCGAATATAAACACACTTCATGACACACTTATTAACCGATTACTCAAGGAGGGTGTATTCATCATGCATAAGCTCAATAAGTAAACATATTATCACATAATCTTCATCATACATTATCAACAACCGAAACACAACATCTAACATGAATCACTAACCGGTTAGAGAAGTAGTGGTGAAAGATGAAGCTTTTCTTGGTGAGCACAAGCTAGTCCGAGATCCCTCTTGTGGTCGGCCGGTTTGATCCGAGAGAGAGTGAAGGTTTGTGTTTCTAGGGTTTTAGAGAGAGAGAAGGTAGGAGTGTGTGTGAGGGTGAATGTAGGTTGTGCCAAAAGATGGTAAGGTTGGCTATCAACTAATGTTATATACTAGTCTACATTGGTGCACCCTAGTGGGCTTCGGGTGAGGTGCACGGCCCAACCGGCCCACATGTCGTACTGTTCACTCGAGACCACATGGTCTCGAGTCGGGTTTTTGTCGTCTCGGTTCATATATAAATATACGCACACACATAATCATATAAGTTCACATATATCATTCATCAAATCATCAAATCAGTTAGTCACTTAACGTTCAAGCATACAACGAAAGGTTCTAAATTTCGAGTTGTCACATCATCCCCAAGTTGAAAGAAATTTCATCCCGAAATTTGGTAGGCACTCACTGAGGAAGCTAGTTAAGTTGTATGGTTTTCCTGGTTTTCCTGGGGTCTCACATCCACCCCCCGTTGATCTGGAATTTCGTCCCGAAATTCCGTAGCTTCAGCCTCAGTAGTGGGTGTACTGTTTGCGAACAGTTGGGGATGCTTTTGTTTCATCTGATCTTCGCGCTCCCAGGTGAACTCTGGGCCGCGACGTGAGTTCCAACGAACTCGAACAAGAGGTATTCTAGTGCTCTTGAGGACCTTAACATCCCGGTCCGTGATTTTGACTGGTTCCTCGACGAATCGTAACTGTTCGTCGATAGTGAGTTCCTTCAGAGGAACTACGTGGGTCTCATCTGACGGACACTTCTTCAGATTTGACACGTGAAAAACGTTGTGAACTGCACCGAGTTCCGCTGGTAAGTTTAGTCTGTAGGCCACCCTGCCTATTTTCTCAATGACTTCGAAAGGTCCAACGTATCGTGGGTTGAGTTTGACGCGTTTACCAAAACGAACCACACCCTTCCAGGGTGAAACTTTGAGTAGTACCCGCTCCCCAACCTGGAGCTCAAGTGGTTTCCTGCCCATGTCGGCGTAAACTTTCTGACGTTCGCGAGCTGCCATCATGCGTTTTCGTATTTGAGCAATTTGTTCGGTCGTGTCTACCACATATTCTGGACCAGTGATCTGACTATCTCCCACCTCTGCCCAGCAAAGAGGTGACCGGCATTTACGTCCGTACAATGCCTTAAATGGAGCAGCTTTAATGCTGGTGTGGTAGCTGTTATTGTACGAGAATTCCACAAGTGGCAGATGCTTTTCCCAGCGGTTGCCAAAGTCAATTACACATGCACGAAGCATGTCCTCTAAGGTTTGAATGGTGCGCTCGGACTGCCCGTCCGTCTGAGGGTGATACGCTGTGCTCATATCTAATCGTGAGCCAAAGGATTTGTGCATCGCTTGCCACAGCTCTGAAGTAAAACGTGCATCTCGATCTGAGATAATAGAGGTGGGCACCCCGTGCCTCGAAACAACTTCCTTAAGGTATATTTCTGCAAGAGTGGAGAACTTATCCGTCTCCTTGATAGCCAAGAAGTGTGCAGACTTTGTGAGTCGATCCACGATCACCCAAATAGTATCATTCCCGCACTGGGATCTAGGCAGGCCAGTGACAAAATCCATGGAAATTTGCTCCCATTTCCATTGTGGTATCTCTGGTTGTTGGAGTAGGCCTGAGGGTTTCTGGTATTCAGACTTGACTCTTGCACAAGTCAAACACTTGCTGACGTAGGTCGCTATGTGGGCCTTCATGCTAGGCCACCAGTACGTAGTTTTGATATCATGATACATCTTATCTGATCCAGGGTGTACTGAGTAGCGAGACTTGTGTGCTTCGTCCATCACAAGCTCTCGTAGGTTGCCATAGAGTGGGACCCAAATGCGTCCCGTTACGTAGTAAGCACCGTCTTCCTTTTGTTCCAAGCGTTGTCTTGATCCGCGTAGGGCTTCAGCCCTGACGTTTTCTGGTTTCAGTGCTTCTATCTGAGCAGCTCGTATCTGGGAAGGGAGACTAGAGTGGATCGTGAGTTGTAAAGCTCGCACGCGCTTAGGCGCAGTGTCCTTCCGACTGAGGGCGTCAGCCACAACATTGGCCTTGCCCGGATGATACTTGATTGAGCACTCGTAGTCATTCAGTAGTTCGACCCATCGTCGTTGTCGCATATTCAGTTCCTTCTGCTTGAAGATATGCTCGAGACTCCTGTGGTCAGTGAAGATGGCGCATTTGGTACCGTACAGGTAATGCCGCCATAACTTAAGTGCAAAAACAACAGCTCCCAGCTCTAAGTCGTGCGTAGTGTAGTTCTTTTCATGAACCTTGAGTTGGCATGAGGCGTAGGCTATAACTTTATCTCGTTGCATCAACACGCAACCAAGACCTTGAATTGATGCGTCACAATAAACCACAAAATCGTCTGTGCCTTCTGGCAAGGAAATGATAGGTGCGCTACAAAGTCTATCCTTTAGGTGCTGAAATGCCAACTCCTGTGCATTTCCCCATCGATAAACAACGCCCTTCTGCGTTAGTGAGGTGAGAGGCTGTGCAATCTTAGAAAAATCCTTTATGAATCTCCGGTAGTATCCCGCCAAACCCAAGAATTGGCGAATTTCCTTTGGTGTACGAGGTGCAGGCCAGTTCTTAATCGAGTCTATCTTGGATGGATCAACATGAATCCCATCCTTGTTCACCACGTGGCCTAGGAAATGGACTTCTCGAAGCCAGAAGTCGCATTTCGAGAACTTCGCATAAAGCTGTTCTGTTCGAAGGAGTTCCAGAATAAGTCGCAGATGCTGCTCGTGTTCCTCCCGACTCTTGGAATAGATCAGGATGTCGTCGATGAAGACTATAACGAACTTGTCCAGGTAAGGCTTGCACACTCGGTTCATCAAGTCCATGAAAACCGCAGGTGCGTTTGTCATCCCAAAAGGCATGACCAAAAACTCATAGTGCCCGTATCGAGTTCTGAAAGCTGTTTTGGAGACGTCCTCTTCCCGGACCCTCAGCTGGTGATAACCCGATCTCAAATCAATCTTCGAATAGTAGCTCGACCCTTGCAACTGGTCGAACAAGTCGTCGATCCGCGGTAGAGGATAGCGATTCTTCACCGTCACCTTGTTGAGTTCCCGGTAGTCGATGCACATTCTGAAAGTACCGTCCTTTTTCTTTACAAATAATACTGGAGCTCCCCAGGGTGATGAGCTAGGACGAATAAAAACCTTATCCAAGAGTTCTTGTGGTTGCGTGGAGAGTTATTTCAACTCTGATGGGGCTAAACGATAAGGTGCACGGGCTATAGGCGCAGCTCCAGGAGCTAGTTCGATCTGAAACTCGACTTGGCGATGAGGCGGAAGACCAGGTAATTCCTCAGGAAATACCTCTGGATAATCGCGTACAACTGGGAAATCTTCTATCTTCTTCTCTTTTGCTGAGGTGTCAGTAACGAGAGCCAAAATGGCAGTGTGGCCCTTTCGCAAGCACTTTTGGGCCTTAAGGAGAGAAATGACGTTCTCAACAGCACTCCTCTTGTCGCCATGAATCATGAGAGGTTCACCATCGGGACCTGGAATACGGACAACCTTCTCGTTGCAAAGAATCTCTGCTCGGTGTTGGGATAACCAATCCATCCCAATGACAACGTCGAAACTACCCAAGACAATAGGAATGAGGTCGATAGAGAAGGTCTGGTCAGCGAGAATAAGTTTACAACCCTTGACTACGTGTGTGGCTTCTAAACTCTTACCATTTGCTAGCTCTACGGTGTGCTTGTTGTTCAAAGGTGTTGGAATACGCTTAAGCATTCGACTAACTTCTAGTGACATGTAGCTAGTATCGGCACCCGAATCAAATAAAACTGAAACATAAAAGTCGTCGAGAAGGAACTTACCCGCCACAACATTGGGGTCATTCCTTGCTTCACCTTGGCCAATCACAAACACCCGCCCCCTGGCGCCATTGTTGTTGTTGTTCCCATTGTTACCATTCCCCTGATTGTTGTTATTATTGTTGTTGTTGTTCTGGTTCCTGTTCAGTTGGGGACAGTCTCTCTTGAAGTGGCCCTCAGCTCCACACTAAAAGCACCCTTTGTTATCACCCTGTTGCTGTTGCTGGCGCTGGTTTTGTTGAGCTTGATGGCGATTCTGATTGGCGGGGTATAAGCTCCTGCAATCCTTCGCAGCGTGACCAGGCTTGTTGCACCGATGACAGTTGCCCCTGGTGCATGGCCCGCTGTGGTGCAGGCTGCAGCGATTGCATTTGGGGTGATTTCCTTTGTACCCACCATGGCCTTGACCACCAGACGATTGCTGATTAGGGCTCTTGTAGTCATCAGTCTTTCTCTGCTGAGACTGGGACTGAACAGAAGTCGAACCCTTACTTGAAGTTCCATCCCATTTCCGTTTGTTGTCACTGGAGGTACCAGAAGTAGTTGCAACACCTATGCGTTTTGGTAACTTGTTCTGCTCCACCGCTTGATCCGTGAGACGGTGAGCCAACTGAACAGCTTGCTGGTAAGTGGCGAGGTTCGCTGAAGTCACATGACTTTGGATTTCTGGCACTAAGCCCTGAAGAAATAGTTCGATGCATTTGATGGGAGGATCCACCATAGTAGGGCACAGAATTGCCAGTTCGTTCGACCTTTTCACATAAGCTTCAATTTCCGACCCCGTCATCTTGAGGTTGAAGAACTCCACTTCCAATTTGTGAATCTCATCACGACTGCAGTATTCTTCCTTGATCATTTCCTTAAAATTCTCCCATGGGGTGGCGTTGGCAGCAACCAGCCCTAGCATCTGAACCTGAGCGTTCCACCATGTGAGGGCTAAACCCTCGAGAGTACCAGTAGCATACTTCACCCTGCGCGCCTCAGGGCATTCGCACATTTCAAACACAGATTCTAGCTTCTCAAACCAGTGTAGGAGACCTACTGCTCCTTCAGTGCCGCTAAAAGTAGTGGGTCGGCAGTCCATGAAAGTCTTAAAAGTGCACACGGGTGGCTGAACATGCTGACCTATCGTGGGTGAAAGAAAAGACAGAGTTTAACACAAAGGTTGGTTCACGAGAGTAGGACCCTAAAGATCATAGAATGAGTTCGGACTGCAGGATATACCTCCTGCGTGTGCAGCTGCAAGTACTGCGGCAACTCGTTCGTTGATCAGAGCCGTCAACTGGGCTTGTGTCAGGTTAACGCGTCCAGACATGATCTTCATATCAAGAAGAACGTGAGTGAGAGGGGTTCGCGAAAGTACGACGATAAAATAGAGTAAGCACGCACGTGTTCAAGCAACTGTAGTTATACTAACCAAGTATACCATAAAAAATGTACTATGTAACAAACAAGTAGGCAATATACACAGACCATATCACCTAGAATGTCGAGCCTTGCATGTGGAGTGAAGCATCGTTGTGGACCGTTGAGCACTGTACAGGTTATAGTCTGGTTTTAACAAAAACGTTTTTCCCTTTTATTAAAACCAAGTTCTCTATAACCTGGCTCTGATACCAATCTGTGACACCCCCAAAATCCACCTGCGGAGTACTACCGCTTGGAGGCGTGACTGACCAGGATCCAGCCACCAATCATATTGAACAAGCATATAAGTAGTTATAAAAATCCAACCAATACAATTGGTGTTCAAACAAAACATAGTTAAGTTGCAAGCGGAAGCATAAGCCTTAAATCAAAACATAAGTTTAATTGTTTCAAAGTTTAACATGGCACACAGTCGTCCATGTCCCACAACGATCCTCCTCCATGCAAGCTCCAGCTAAGAACCTAAGGACCTGCAAAGCATGTAGTAACGAGTCAACAACAAGTTGAGTGAGTTCACGGTTGGGTGTTCGTTTTAAGTAGTTTTGAAAACAGTTTCCTTTAGCTGGCGTCCTGCCGTGCGGGTTACCCCATAGTTAAAAACGTGACTTGTTTATTCCCGGTTACTCTGGCAATCCAGCCGTGGGGGCTACCCCGTGTTAGTTATCTGGCATTTCGGCCGTGGGGGCTACCCCATGTATACACTAGACTCGTTACCATATCGACTGCTGACTGTAGTCATGTTTATGTGCCCTGAAACTGTCAATGTCTATCATCATTGACGTGCCCCAGATCCATTAGTTCACGCCCGTCCTCTGCGGCACGGTGTGAGGTTTGTCAGACCTAAATAGCGCTATCTAACTAATGACCCGCTCGCCATTGGCCCGGCGATTAAGTCGATATAAAAATGAGGGACTTCATGATAGAGTTTTGGTCTAGTACGAGTTATCTGTCCGTGAGGACGAGGAATTTCATTCCTGAACCATAGCTGTCCTACCCAAGGAGGACGAGGAACCCATGTTCCTTAACCCCAATTCCCGACCCCTGGGAATCCTATGCTTTGTAGAGGGTGTGAACTCACCTTGGTTTGCTCGGTAGGTACACAGAAAAGTCAAACAAGCAATATTGTGGTCACTCGCGTCCTATCATAGTTGTATCATACAAGTCAGGTTCAAACCACGTATTGCACGTATGTTCTACACGTATGCTAGCACATTGCATGCAAGTTTCATCATGGCAGCCCAAATAATCATTCGTATACGACAGCACGTATAAGGTCCATGCATTAGGCCCAAAGGTCCGACCCAATTACTTAAGTCCGAAATGAGGTGCAAGTCCAAACAGCGTGTACATGCGTATAGTCTCGAGTCGCAACCAGGCGTTCTCGACTCGCAACCCGAGTCGCGAACTGCGGTCTCGAGTTATCATGGTCACGGTCTCGAGTCGCAACAGGACTCGTAACCGTGGTCTCGGTTCATGCTGTTTTGGTCTCGAGTCGCAACCGGACTCGTAACTGAGATTTCGAGTCATAAGGTTTGTGTGCTGATCACGCGTGGTTTCGAGTCGCAACCAGGTGTTTGCGACTCGCAACCGATGTCGCAACCGGGTGATTTCGACTTATCATGTGGTGGTCTCGAGTCGAGACAGGAGGTTTCGGTTGGGAACATTTGCTGAATTCAATATTGTACTTGGCCAATAAGATTTCACTGTTGTGATTTCATGTACTATCCAATAACAATACACTAACATGTCTAATTGTCTAACACTTAACCAATATAGATCAAACATGGCAAATTTTCAAATATCATAACACATTCATATCCCATTCATCATGTTCTTCAAATATTCAATCATGTTCATGTTGCTCATCAAACTTGTTCATCATCTTTTAGGGCTTTTAGCATTAATCATAGTCATAACATGAACAACCATCAAAACCCTTGAACATACCCATCTAACCCACATGTACAACATCCGATTTCATGAGTAATAAACCTTCTAAACATAACCAAGCCACTCGGATTTAAGCCTATATGGAACCGACAACATTCACTCGTAGTCAAGCATACATTATTCATTCCAACATAATCAATACATTAACATATCATCTTTAATCGAATATAAACACACTTCATGACACACTTATGAACCGATTACTCAAGGAGGGTGTATTCATCATGCATAAGCTCAACAAGTAAACATATTATCACATAATCTTCATCATACATTATCAACAACCGAAACACAACATCTAACATGAATCACTAACCGGTTAGAGAAGTAGTGGTGAAAGATGAAGCTTTTCTTGGTGAGCACAAGCTAGTCCGAGATCCCTCTTGTGGTCGGCCGGTTTGATCCGAGAGAGAGTGAAGGTTTGTGTTTCTAGGGTTTTAGAGAGAGAGAAGGTAGGAGTGTGTGTGAGGGTGAATGTAGGTTGTCCCAAAAGATGGTAAGGTTGGCTATCAACTAATGTTATATACTAGTCTACATTGGTGCACCCTAGTGGGCTTCGGGTGAGGTGCACGGCCCAACCGGCCCACATGTCGCACTGTTCACTCGAGACCACATGGTCTCGAGTCGGGTTTTTGTCGTCTCGGTTCATATATAAATATACGCACACACATAATCATATAAGTTCACATATATCATTCATCAAATCATCAAATCAGTTAGTCACTTAACGTTCAAGCATACAACGAAAGGTTCTAAATTTCGAGTTGTCACAATGGCAGCGGAGACCTTAGCATCCTCTGTGATCTCGTGCTTCTCATAATCAAAATTGATCAGGATAGCAGCTGTCTGAGCTTTGGCATCAAGGAGATCCTTTTCAAGGGAAGCAATCTTGTGATCCTTGAGTACCGCCACCTTCTGGAGGTCAGAGTGTTTCTCCTCTAGCTCTTCAACATTCCCAACATAGTCCTCGATCTCCGCAAATTTCTACAATAAAGACAATGCAAAGATTAGAGTTAGGTGATCCTCAAGTGGATAGGATAACTAAGCTGAGTCAGTGATCCTTACATCGTTGAAGTACTCGAGGAATTGATGGCGGATCAGGGGCAGGCCTTGTAGGTTGTCAGTTTCGGAAGTCTTCCTTTTCTTCCCACCTCTTCCCTTCGAAGCGGTTGCCTTGGGGATGACGATGGAGGGACTAGTAGCAGATCTTTTCTTGGAGGATCGAACGGTGTCAAGCTCAGTGACACTGAATTTAGATGCAGATCTTGATGACTTTACAGCACCTACACACCCAAAACAGATAAGTATCCTTATCCTATTTCTTTTTAACTATTTGTTTAAACATTTAAATATAAAAAGTACAGGATACTTACTTGACATGGTGACAGAGCCTGAGGATACCTCTTGAGAATCCTGGGTGTTTGTTTTGAATGATCTTGTGGCAGGATCAAGTTTTCTAAAAGCAACAAGTCTCCCCTTGGTGGCAGCTGAAGGAATAATATGCGAGAATGTGATAGCTGTACAAAAGAAACAGAAGAATGCTAGTAATCATCTTCAAAAATGAGCCTACTCAGTGATCCTTCTAAGGATCCTCTGTCCTACCATGGGTGCTCCATTTCCTTGGCAGATCCTTTCCATCCGGGATAGAATCCCTTCTGACAAAGAAGAACCGCCGTTTCCAGTTAGTATCATTTTTAGTGGCTTTGAAGATGGGATGTTCTTCACCAGGTTTACGATTGAATAAATATCGGTGGGATCCAAATGTGGTGAGATCATACATTTCGGCCAATTCCGACATTCCTAGTTCGATTCCTTCTTGCTCAATGATCCTCTCAAGGGTATATAAGACCCTCCAGATCATTGGCATAGCTTGAATATAGGAGATGCCAGTAAGTGAGAAAAAGGATTGGGTGAATTCAGGGAAAGGATACGAATATCCTATTGTGAAAGGTGTGACTAGGAAAGCTACCCAAGTTTCAGAAATGTAATCACTTAGAACGGTGGGGTCAAATGGATTGATAACGGTGTTCGCCGGAAAACAGTGGCGAATTATGTCTATTTGTGGATCAGAGAAGCAACATCTTTCTTTCAGTGAATCTTTGATGATCCCCTGGCTTTTAAGAGGACTGTCCTTCTTGTGATCCTTAGCCGGTGAGGATCGTAGCATCATTTTGAGTGTGAAGAAGCTGAAGAAAGAAGGAGCAGAGAAAGAAAACGTAAAGGAGGAAGAGGAAGAGAAATACGTGCTTGATCGTCGGATATGAATTAAAAGGGAGTTCTCTTGAATTTAAATATGAAATGATCCCTATCTCTAACTCCTATTTATAATGATGATTCTGCAGGATAGTCACCTCAGTGACGTCATGATTCGCAACGGCTAGTCCGACTTCAACGGCTAGTTATCTGATTAATTCGTTGCGGATAAGAACAAAATATAACTCGCTTATTTTACATAATTACTCCTTATATTTTGGGGGCAATTGTTAGGGGTGGATTTCTAAATGATCAGTGATCCTCAATTGCTGTTGGACTTAGTGATCCTCACTTCTGTCTAAAGTAGTGATCCTCAGAAGTGTGGCAGGATCAGGATCATGGATCATCTTAAGGATCCTTGTACTAACGATTATCTACTTTGAATTCGAAATTGTTTTGCAGGAGTACCAGCTTGGACTTGGTCTTGGCGATATTCCTGGAGAATATTCTATGTTATTTCCGCACGTGCTTGGCCAAAAGTGGACGTTGTGGAGTCGTGGAGGACTTGCACCATTTGCAGAATGTTAGTTAGAGTATATATTTTCTATTTTTAAAGGGGTAGCGAGCTAATTAGAAAACACTTGGCTATTTTTGGCTACACACACATTGTTACAACCGCTCTCATCAGCTCTAGCTAACACATTTGGCGATTACACACATTTTCTACACAATACACTATAGTGATCCTTGTACTTAGCTCGCTATCATCCGAAGTTGTAATACAATTTTTGTTTAATTTGAGTCGGTGATCGGTAGTTTCCCTCACCCGAGGTTTTTTATGCCGGAGATCATTCATTGATCAAGGGCTTTTTCCTCGTATAAATCTCCGTGTCACTTGTTTATTACATTTCATAGTGATCCTTATTGTCGTTCATCAATTCAAGCATCATACCTCACAACAGAAAGTTTGGTTACATTGTCATTGCTTGATTTTTGACCAAAACAAATCCTATGTGTCTCAAAGTAATGTCTAAGCTATGTTGATGCCATAACTAATGCTAGTATCAATTTTTCTAAATGATAATACCTAGTTTTAGCAATTAACAAACTTTTACTAACATAATAAACAGGATATTGCTGACCTTCATGATCCTTTATAAGGACGGCACTTACAGCATTCCCTGATACTGCGAGGTATAGGGATAGTGGTTCACCATTCTCAGGCTTCATCAGTAGAGGTGCAGTTGAAAGATATTGCTTCAAATCCTGCAGGGCTGCTTCATGCTTCTCACCCCATTCGAATTTCTTGTTCTTCTTCAGGATATCATAAAACTCTTTGCATTTCTCTGAGGATCTTGAAATAAATCTGTTTAATGATGCCACTCGCCCTGTTAATCATTGAACATCCTTCATATTTGAGGGTGATTTAATATCCAAGATGGCTTTAATCTGCTCCGGGCTCGCCTCTATTCCTCATTTTGTCACCATATATCCTAGAAATTTTCCTGCCCCCACTCCGAAATGACACTTAGCAGGATTTAGCTTCATGTTATATTGATCCAGGATATCAATGTATACCTGAGCTTTCCTTGATTTTACCACCATATCGTCAATGTATACCTCCATGGTGTCCCCCAGCTTGTCTTTGAACATCATGTTTACCAATCTCTGGTATGTTGCACCTGCATTGTTCAAACCAAAAGGCATAGCCGTATAACAATAAATACCTGCTGGTGTCATGAAGGCAGTATCCTCCTGGTCAGAAGGCTCCATTTGAATCTGCTGAAATCCTGAGGATGCATCCATGAAGGTCAACATTTCATGCCCGGCAGTAGCATCCACCATTGCATCAATGTGAGGAAGAGGAAATGGGTCTTTAGGACAAGCCTTGTTCAAGTCTGTGTAGTCTACACAGACTCTCCATTTCCCATTTTTCTTCTGTACCACGACTAAGTTTGCTAGCCATCTTGGAAACTTGACTTCTCTGATCATCCTGGACTTCAACAATCTATCAACTTCCTCTTGGATAATCGTATTCCGCTCAGGAGCAAATTTCCTTCTTTTTTGCTGAACAGGCTCGAATGATCTGTCAATTCCAAGCTTGTGAGTGATAATGTCTTTGGATATACCTGTCATATCCTCATGCTTCCATGCAAACGTTGACATCCTACATTTCAAAAAGTTAGTTAACTGCTCTTCAATATCCTGAGGGATATTGGTTCCTACGAGCACCGAGATATCAGGATTATCCTGATCTAGG
>JARYGA010013365.1:0-32638 GCA_030545235.1 Helianthus tuberosus | reverse complement strand
ACATGAAATGGATTAAACAAATCTTAAATTCCCATGTCGTGTCTCATATTTCCAACTTATTATGCTTTGGATCCACATCAGCATGTTCAAGAATAAACATGTAACATCAAACATGTTAATTTATATATTTTAATCTTACATGAGGAGTCATCTATAATATATATTTATCTATACTATATAATAAAAGAAGCCTGTTTTAGGATACGTGTCATTCATTGGAGACACCTACTTTTAGGGTTTTTCATCTTTCTTTTATATTTATCTTCTAATAATTATAAATAATATTAAATAGAACAAATTTTAATTGAATAAAAAAAATATTGGATAACATCGGATTACTTAGATGATAACATACACATATAAGATTTTTTTTACTATTATTATTGTTTTATTATTTATCTAATATATCGATTACTTTAATTTTTTATATATAAGGCTTTATCCAAAATTATATTTATTTAATATACTATTAATCCAAAATTAAATTTATTATATATAAGACTTTATCCAAAATTATATTTATGTAATATACAATCAATCCAAATTTACATTTATTCAACTCGTGTGTTACACAAAGTTTTTTAACTTTTTTTATTATTTGGTATATAAATTACATTTGTTAAACCCATACAATACACGTGGTTCTTAAAGATATAATATTTATTATTATTATTATTATTATTATTATTATTTGAACGAAAAATTATTTTATTCCCGGCTGTTTGTGAGACTTGAACCTAAGACTTCCCCTTCCCGAGGTGTTTAAAGGTTTTGCCTTTGCCAATGAACAACTACCCCTTTGTAATATTTTTTATTATTTAATATATAAAATTATATTTATTCAACCCGTGTAATAAATGATTTTTTAAAGATATATTTTTTTATTATTTAGTATATAAATTAATTTTTTTACCATTATTAGCATTTCTATTATTTATCCAATATATTGATTACTTAAAATTTATATATATAAGACTTTATCCAAAATTATATTTATTTAATATACTATTAATCTAAAATTACATCTATTCAACTCTTGTAATATACAGAGTTTTTAAAGATTTAACTTTTTATTATTTGATATATAAATTACATTTATTCAACCTATATAAAACACGAGGTTTTAAAGATATAATATTTTTTTTATTATTTAATATATAAAATTACATTTATTCAACCGGTGTAATAAATGAGATTTTTAAAGATATATTGTTTTATTTTTTTAGTATATAAAATTATATTTTTTATCCCGTGTAATACACGGGGTTATAACCTAGTATATATATATATACATATGGTCATGAATAAAATGAAGACTTATACAAGTTTAGAGAATTTAAGGAACTTGGCCTTACGAAAGATTTTTTTTCGAAAAAATATTTTACCAATAATCCTAAAAAAAATCAACCTTTACCAAAAAAAATTAGTTTTTTCTTTCATTTACAGCAGCCGTAAAGGACTGAAAAACACCACTTCGATTTTTTTACGGTCGTCTTTGTAACATTTTAATCTAAGGGTGTGAAAAAAATGGTGGCAAAACTCGCATGGGAAAGTCGAGTTCTCTAAGTTCTCACAACTCGTAAAGGTTTTACCCTTGATCTTAATCCCCTCTCTCTCTCTCTCTATATATATATATATATAGGATTCGGTTCAATTAAGAACCACCACGAGTTGTAAGAACCATGAGAACTCCTACTTCTCGCACGAGTTGGGTCACCAATTTTTGCCCAAATGTTGATGAAAATGTTGTAAACACATCTGTAAAAACAAAAGAAATAGCCGAGTCGGTAGTTACACCCGATGTAAATTTTATTTACGCTTGATTTAATTTTCTTTAAGGCAATGTAACTTTTTTTTACATCAGATGTAAATTTTTAAATGCGACATTTTTTTATTTTTATTTTTTTTGCTGGAATCAGTGATGTTTTTTAGATTTTTGAGAAAAAATATTTTTTGAAAAAAACTTTGGAAATGCCTTGTTCTCATGGTTCTTACAACTTAAGTTGGTTCTCATTTTATCCTTTTCGTATATATATATATAAGATGGATACTATGAAAACTACCCCGAGTTGCAAGAACTTTGAGAATTTAAAAAAAAAATTAATTTTTTTTCTCAAAATTTTTCCAAAACATGGTAATTGTAACTCGAGATGGCTCTCATTGATGCGTGTGAAGTGTTATATATTTTAGGTGTATATTTTAAGCCTTTTTTAACACTTATTTTAGCCAAGTTTTAAATTTATAAAACACGATATTTCACTAACACTACACACACATATGGGCAAGTGCACCCATCATTGAGTGTAGTATAGCGTTGGTAAGATACCGAGGTCGTCCAAGGACACAAGAGCTTTTAATACCGGTTTATCCTCTACGTCTAATCAAAATAAAAGTTTAGAAAAATGTTTTAAACTAAGAAAAATAAAAACTAACTAAAATGCTGAAAATAAAAATAAAATAAAAACAGATAGACAAGATGAATCACTTGGTTCCGACTCGTATCTAGTATAACCTTTGATTATTTCCGCACTTTTGCACATAATTAAGAGATTATCTTAGTTATTGTAGTAGGCCCCTCTTTTGAAGGTGACGTTACCCTCACCCCAGTAGTTTGAGTCAGCAGGGATACAATCCTAAAGGGGTGGATTATTGGAAGATAATGAATTAAGTTATTAATGCAGTATTGTGGTAGGCCCCGCTTTTGGCGGTGACGTTACCCTCGACTAAGTAGTCTGAGTCAGCAGGGATACAGTCCTAAATAGCCGGGTTATAGTATTAATAGTAGTTAACTTATGAGGGGATCAAAGAGTTTGGACCCCCGCCATCCAATACCGTGAAGTATTGAAGGAGGTCCTACTAAATTTGACCCAGGTCCATTGCAGGACCTCTAAACGCTGAACAATGGCAAGACCTTTACCAAACCGTTCCCTTAACCCCCTACCAGGTAGCCAACATACCTCCATATAGACCGTGGAGATATGAATGGTGAAAATCCTTTATTTTATATAGACAGTAAAATAATGCCAAGACACCACGGACAAACGATAAGGAAAGATCACCTTCAACATAAGTAACTAGTTATTAAAGTCATTAATACAAAACCAAATAAAAAGTGCAAAAGATTAGAAATAAAAAGTATTATACTAGACACTTTGTCTTCACCAAGTGATGTAAGAGACTTAGGCAAACATGGCCTTGATTGTCAAGAACTCTTACGATCAATCTTGGATCCCGAGACGACCCACACACTCTATGATGGACAATGGATGATGGTGGTGGATGATGGTGTTGTGATGGTGGTGGGTGGTGGATGAAGTGTGAGAGAGGTGGTGTGCCAAGGGATGAGTTGCAATGAAACCAAGCACTCCTATTTATAGGCTGAACAGAAGCCTGGGCACGGCCCCGTGTTCGCTGGGCACGGCCCCGTGCCCGTCTGACACTCTCTCTCTTCATTAATTGTAATTCGCAATTACAATTAATGCGCCTGCTGTACTTTCGACACGCCCCCGTGTCCGCTGAGCACGGCCCGTGGTGGGCAATAGAAGCTTCTATAGGTTTGTCTTTTCTGCTGCTTCTTGGGCACGGCCCCGTGCTGGCTGAGCACGGGGCGTGTTCAGCCTTCTGTTTTCTCTATTTTGCTTTGGAGGGTGCCGTTGAGGGTTTGGGCAATCCACTAATGTTCCTTTTCTTGTATTTATGTTGGATTTAGCTGTCTTTTTGCTTCTTTTGCGTTTTTGAGCTCATTTAATCCTGAAAATACAAAAGGAAGACAAAAACACTCTTTTTCCAATATTAGTACTAAAAAAGGGTTAGTTTTATGCCTCATTTGATGTAATTTATATGTTGCATTTTACACACATCAAATACCCCCACACTTGAACTTTTGCTTGTCCTCAAGCAAAACTCTTTAATATGTGGCTTACACTCCCAAATGGAATAGGTAGAAGAGAAGGTTTTGGGCTTGTCATAGAGTGTCGGGATTTCCAAGATCTTTTTGGGGTTTTATTTTTATTTATTTACACTCCTATTCGTAATGATTTATTTAGAACTGTTCATAAAAGAAATTACTTATTTGGGCATAACATGCCTTTTTAAAATTCTATTTATATACAAGTTCACATACCTCGCGGGGAAATCACTCACACTCGGCCGAAGGTGTATTTTTAGTGAATCACTCGAGAGCGGCACGGAACTTATTCCTACCATAGGCTTGCCAAGAAATCAATCCTCCTCCTTTTTAACTTTTATACCTTTGTAGATATCAAGAGGACTTTGTGGGTTAAGGGTTGGCTAGGGTTAAAGGTAGGTGGTTAGGTTAGTTGTTAGTAGAAAAAGGGCTAAAAAGCGTAACAAGTGTCGGTTTTCGTATTTTATTTTTGATGAAGCTTTTATTCAAACAAAGTTATTTTTGATTACTTTGTTTGTTTATTTTCTTTTTGCTTCATTTTTTTTTTTTTTTCACGAAGAACCGAACTTGTTACTAAAATAAAGGGTTAAAAATGAAAAAGGTTTTGGTGGGTGAAAGGTTTTTTGTTTTGGGTGATGAAACGAAAAGGTTTAGGCTCAAATGGGCTAACTAGGGGGATTTTTGGGTAGGTGGTAAAAGAAAAAGAAAAATAATGGTGTAGAAATGAAAAAGGTTAGTCCTAATGCCTCCATCATTTACTTACTCGGGTTTAAGTTGATACGGACCGGGAATGTATTGTCATGGCAAGTTCTAGAGTCGTAAGAACCAAGCGACTATTCACACAAGAAACGAAAAATGAGCATTTAGTCAAATGATATGAAATTGAGTGCTCAATAAAGGCTCAAAACTCACTTTTGTGGGAATGGGTTTTTATGTGATCAAGTATATATAATCAAATTTTAAATAAGTTTGCCATGCCTTTTCATAATTTTCTTATGTTGGTTCTTTTTATCACTACGCTATCGGTTGTAAATTTGTAAAAATATAACCTTTTTGAGAGCTTGAATTTCCCGAGTTAAACCTAGACAAGTAAAAAAAATTGAAATTTTTGAAAAAATTCGGGGTGATTAGCGGTTCCAATAGAGTTTTGTGTAAGGCTTGTATTTAGGACTTGCAAAATTCAAGGTTTTAGCATCCCCCCCACACTTAAATTACACATTGTCCTCAATGTGTCCCAAAAATAAATTTTTAGGTTGATTAGATGTGTAAAATAGTGTTTAAAAAGCAAAAATTTGTGTTACTGGGCACTGAACACGGCCCCGTGTCGAGTGGGCACGACCCCGTGTTCAGGTGCCAGTAACAAGAACTTACAGAAGGTGGACACGGCCCCGTGTCCACTGAACACGGCCACGTGTCTGACAAAATTCTGCCGAACAGAAGCCAAACAGTAGGTCAGGGCGGTGAGCACGGGGGCGTGTTGGCTGGACACGTCCCCGTGTGGACAGTCTGGAAGCCTGAAAAACAGGTTTCCTTCTCCGGTTTTTCCATTCTAGCCCTATGAGTGCTGAGGCTTAACACCCTAAGCCTTGGTTTGTACCTGTTTCAACACTTAATACCACACCAAGCAATACAAACATCCTACATTACCAAAGTTAATTGCTCCACGCATAAAGTAAGAAAAATAAAATGCAGAAAATAGTTAGGAAAAGTAAATTGTCTAACACTTGGCACGCAGGCCATCAATTGTTCAAGATTGCAAAGGGTTAACCTGGGGAGCCACCAATCAACCGCTTCCTCCTATTCTCCTTCCGCCTATTCCATGGCATCATCATCATCATCATCATCGTTACCCCCTCCATGGCGTTCAATGTGGTCTCGTATGTATCCGACATCGTTTTGTATCTCGGATAGGTTTCTCTCGATAGCTCCGACCCGGTGGTAGGTGTTGCTCGCCATGTTATAGGTGTTCCGAGTACACATGAGGTTTTCCTGCAACAAATCATGCAAACTTTGAAAATTAGGAAAACTGCCTCCCGAGGAGGATGATTGGCCCGGATCACCGTGGGGTGGGTATTGGTACTGATGATGTTGCGGTGCTGGGAGGACAAGTGCTTCTTGCGGGTTCCATGCATGACCTTGCATCCTTTGAAAGGTTACCGTCCCGTCTTCTGCCTCATAAACCAGGTTCATCGAGCGGCATATGTGAATATCCACCGTACCCGACCATGGGCTCCTCTCAAATGCCCTCGGAATGTGGGCGAAGTGCCTGAAGAGACGGTGCACCCACCCCCCGAAGAAAATAGGAGTTGGTGCACTAGCAAGGCGGTTGTGATGCATGTTTCGGAGCATGAGGAACGGAACATCGAGCGGCCTGCGGTTGTGAATGCAATGGAGGACAAGCAAATCTCTTAACCCAACGACGCCACCACTGTCATGCCTTTGGCTAAGAGAGTAGCCGAGGAGCCTATGAATGTATCTGTAAAGCGGATCCCTCAGCTTGGTACTCTTAGTGCTGCTCGGATTGTAGAACCCTTCCCCAATCTGAGCCCACATGGCTTGGCGTTCGTTGTCTTCGATCTCTCTTAATCCCCCTGTATTGCCTTCGTCTCCTGCATCCTCTTCCGCATACAACCCGATAATCGACCCGAATTGTGCCATGGAGATCGAATACCTCGTTCCACCACACCTGAATGACACCCCGTCTTCATCGAACGGTTCGCACCTTGAATTGAATGCAAAGGTGCTGTAGAATTCCAAGGTGCATTCATGAACAGAACGGAGTCGGGTTGTTAGTGCGACTCTGAGTGGTCCCGTGACAATGTTGTTGAAACGGTCAGTTTGATTCACCAAGGTTAGTAGTTCTGTGCACGCCTGCCTCGGGTATTCCTCCGGCCTTGTTTGAAGAAGCTCGTATCGAGCTCTTGCATCTAGCTTATTGGCGTTGAATCTAGTAAACTTCCTGGCCATCTGCAAGAATACACCAAAAGTTAGCATGAAACAGAAATATTTTCGGACAAAACTGCAAACAGCGGGCTGGACACGTCCCCGTGCCCAGCGGACACGGCCCCGTGTTCAGGGGTCTGTTACTCAAAAATCCCATTTTTCGACCCGGTTTCGAAAACTCGAAAATCTTTGAACCAATAGGTGCGGTTTCCCCCGAAAATAAAACCCTAAGTGCCGTTTTTCCCAAAATAACCCGTTTACCCTATCAATTTTATCTTTTTCGGTTCAAGAACAAGGGTTTGGGGTTTTTGTAAGAAATCGTGTGAATCTATGAACAATACAAGTGTATGTACTTCCCTTAACACTAATCTAACTAAATGCAAACAGATTTAGGCAAAAATTTTAGGTTCGATCCGAATGAACATCAAGAACCCTAGATTTTTCCCCAAATTTGTGGTATATTAACTACATGCAAGTAACTAATCTAACTACTACGAGTGACAGAATCATACCTTGACTTTGTTAGATTGGTAAGAGACGTTGGAATCTCGCGAAAAATCGCCTGGAACCAGAGCTTTTGTGGGAAAACGGGGCGTGTGGAATGAAGAAACTGTTTTGAAAAAGAGGGTTTTATCCCGTCTGCAGCGCGAACACGGCCCCATGTCCAGCGGACACGGCCTCGTGCCGAGCCTCTTTTTTTTTTTTTTTTTTTTTTTCGTGCGCGTGTGAGTGCCCCTTTTTCCATAAGCTATGGTTTAGAAAACTTACCGCTTGATTTTTGCCGCCTCAATCGTTCGTAACTTACCAGGCATGATGTTTTTATTCTTCCACGGTTTGAAGCGAGATCTCTTCTTCCTCATCCTCAATAAATCCTTGATAGAGTTTCAGCCGTTGGCCATTGACTTTAAATGGTGGCCCATTTCGAGTTTTAATTTCTACTGCACCGTGTGGAAAAACATGGGTGACGGAAAAAGGTCCTGACCACCTAGACTTTAATTTGCCAGGAAACAATCGAAGTCGTGAATTAAACAAAAGAACTAGATCTCCTACCCGAAATTCATTAGGTTTAATATGTTTGTCATGCCAATTTTTCATTCTTTCCTTATAAATTTCAGAGTTTGAGTATGCATAATTCCTAAGCTCGTCTAATTCATTTATTTGACAAAATCGATTTTTACCAGCAAATTCTAGATCTAAGTTTACATTTTTGATTGCCCAGTAGGCTTTGTGTGCAATTTCTACTGGCAAGTGGCAACTTTTTCCATAGACTAGCTTATATGGGGTTGTACCTATCGTTGTTTTATAAGCAGTTCGAAAAGCCCATAAAGCATCATCTAATTTATCAGCCCATTCCTTTCTATTTAACCCTACGGTTTTTTCAAGTATTTGTTTTAGTCCTCTATTGGTCACTTCGGCTTGTCCGTTTGTTTGAGGGTGATAAGCTGTCGAAACCCGGTGATAGACCCCATATCTTGTTAAAAATTTTTCGAGTTGATGATTACAAAAATGGGTACCTCTATCACTTATTAAAGCTTTGGGTGTGCCAAAACGAGAGAATAATTTTTTCAGAAATCTTACCACTACTCTTCCATCATTTGTTGGAAGTGCTTCGGCCTCGGCCCATTTAGACAGGTAATCTACTGCCACAAGTATGTATTTGTTTCCTTTTGATGGTGGGAAAGGTCCCATAAAGTCGAGTCCCCACACATCAAAAATTTCACAAACAAGAATGCCATTTTGTGGCATTTCGTTTTTGGAAGAAATATTACCTGTTCTTTGGCAAGCATCACATGTCTTTACAAGATTTTGGGCATCTTTGTAAATGGTTGGCCAATAAAATCCTGAATCAAATACCTTTCGTGCGGTACTGGCAGCACCATGATGTCCTCCGTATGGACCTTCGTGACAATGGCGAAGAATTCTTCGAGCTTCACTACCATGTACGCATCGTCTGACGAGTTGGTCGGCACACATTTTGAAAAGATATGGATCTTCCCAAAAATAGTGTTTCACATTGGCAAAGAATTTTTTTCTTTGATGATGTGGCCATCCTTTTGCGACTATTCCACTAGCTAAGTAGTTGGCAAAGTCGGCGTACCATGGTTCTTCCTTAAATTCCACCATTTCCAGGGATTCAGTTGGGAATTTTTCGTTGATTTGCTCGTCCCTGGTTGCCTCCAAAGCTGGGTCTTCTAAGCGTGAAAGATGATCTGCTGCGGTATTTTCTGCTCCTCTTTTGTCTTTGATTTCAATGTCAAATTCTTGTAGGAGTAGAATCCACCTAATCAAACGTGGTTTTGCGTCTTGCTTCTTAAAGAGATATCGAATGGCTGCATGGTCTGTATAGACTATAGTTTTAGAAAGAACAAGATAAGAGCGAAATTTATCAAAAGCAAATACCACAGCTAGTAACTCTTTTTCAGTTGTTGTGTAATTTTCTTGTGCATCGTTAAGTGTTTTACTAGCATAATATATTGGGTGGAAATGCTTTTCTTTTCTCTGTCCCAAGACAGCTCCAACTGCAAAGTCACTAGCATCGCACATGATTTCGAAAGGAAATTTCCAATCAGGTGCTATCATGATAGGTGCATTGACTAGCATTTCCTTTAGGGTTAGAAATGCTTGATTGCAATCCTTGTCAAAGATGAAAGGAGCATCTTTTTCAAGTAATTTTGTTAGAGGTCTTGAGATTTTTGAAAAGTCTTTGATAAACCTCCTATAAAATCCGGCATGCCCTAGGAAACTTCTAATAGCTCTTACGGAGGATGGAGGAGGTAACCTAGAAATGGTATCTATTTTGGCTCGATCCACCTCCATTCCTTCGCTTGAGATCTTGTGACCGAGTACTATTCCCTCCGTTACCATGAAATGGCATTTTTCCCAATTAAGGGCGAGGTTAGTTTCCTCACATCGGGATAGCATTCGCTCAAGGTTATCGAGGCATTGGTCGTATGAATCCCCAAAGATAGAAAAATCGTCCATGAAGACTTCCATTGTCTTTTCTATCATGTCATGGAAAATGGCTACCATGCAACGTTGGAATGTTGCGGGGGCATTACATAGACCGAACGGCATGCGTCGATAAGCAAAAGTTCCATAGGGACATGTGAAAGTTGTCTTTTCTTGGTCTTCGGGTGCTATCGGGATTTGAAAGTAACCTGAAAAACCATCCAAGAAACAGTAAAATTTATGCCCGGATAATCTTTCTAACATTTGATCAATGAAGGGTAAAGGAAAATGATCCTTTCTTGTTGCTTCATTTAATCGTCTATAATCTATACATACTCTCCATCCTGTGACGGTTCTTGTTGGTATTAATTCATTTTTTTTCGTTAGTAATTACCGTCATACCTCCTTTCTTTGGAACTACTTGGACGGGACTTACCCAAGGACTATCGGAAATAGGATAGATAAGTCCTGCGTCAAGTAATTTGATGACTTCATTTTTAACCACTTCTTGAACATTTGGATTTACTCGACGTTGTGGTTGTATGACAGATTTGTAGTCATCATTCATCAAAATTTTGTGTGTGCACATAGAAGGACTAATTCCTTTTATGTCAACAAGTTTCCAAGCTATTGCATTTTTGTGTTTTTTCAAAAGACTAACTAGTTTTTCTTTTTCTAGATTATCTAATTTAGACGAAATAATTACAGGTAATTTACCATCTTTGTCTAGAAAAGCATATTCCAAACCTTTTGGAAGTTCTTTGAGCTCAAGTGGTGGGTCTTTAGGAGACTCCTTATTTGGTTGCTCGTTTCGATCAAGAACTTTAAAAGTTTGTTCTATGGCGACCTCTTCTTCAACAAAGTGGTCAATCTCTTCTCTGGTATCGGGTGGTTCATCTTCATCTTCAATTAGGGGGTCATTATTGCCGAATGGATATTTCATTGATCGTTCGAGATCGACACTTCTTTTAAATGCCCCTAATTGAAGAGGTAGATTATTGAACTTTCGGTTTTTCAAAGCTTCGTAAGTTTTCACAAATGGTCGTCCCAACACTAGAGGAGCGTCATCGAGGATGACAAAGTCGGTTGGGATTACTATTTGATTTGTTTGAACCAAGACATCTTCAATTATACCGATTGATTTTATTACTTTCCGATTGGATAGAAAAATGGGTATTTGAAGTGGAGAAAAATCACTAATACTTAATTTTTCGAAAATGTAGTTGGGCATTATGTTAACACAAAGATCTTTATCGATTGTGACATTACTAATAAATGAATTTTGAAAGAAACATGGAACCTGTGTGATGTTAATTTCAAACGGGTCTTCTTTTATTAGTGAAGTTTGATCATTAGTTAACTTAACACTTACCGTTTCATTAATTTTAGTGTTAGTGTTTAACTCTTTTAAAAACTTAGCATGAGTGGGTACTAAACAATGATTTTCGAAAGAAGGTGACAAGAGATTAATTTCTTCAAAATTAGACTCTTCTTGGATTTTAACGTTGTCGGACTCACCTTTTTCGTTGTTTAACTCATGTGTCGGTTTTTCACTTATTTGTTCTTCCATTTTAACACTTTCAGTTATCTCTTCCTTTTTTAATTCTTCTCTTGCGCGGGACTCCTCTTCCCTTGCGCGAGCTTCTTTTATACATCGATCGATAACTCTAATGTGTTCTAATATCCTATCGGTCACTTCGGTTATAGAAAAAGAATCATTATTTTCTAAGCTTGAATCCGGTTGTTCGACCCTTTGTTCCTCATAATACCCATATGAAGTTGATGGTTCACACCATGGTTCTTCATTGTAAGCATATGATGGATAAGGTTCGTAATTTTGTTCTTCATAGTACTCATATGAGGTGGGTTGTTCACGCCAAGGTTCCTCATAATAAGCATATGAAGGTGGTGGCTCATACCTTGGTTCCTCAAAGTATGAGTAAGAAGGCTCATACCTTGGTTCATCAAAATACGAGTATGAGGGAGGAGGTTCATACCTTTGGTCTTCATAGGATGTGTATGAAGTTGATGGTTCGTACCTGGGCTCCTCATAGTAAGTGTATGAATTGGATGGTTGATATGAGTGATTATTTTGAATCGAACGTGCATTACGACAATTAGTGCAATAATTACCCCTACAATCATCCTCATCATAGGTGTAGTTGTAACCTCCTGAGTATTGATCCATAAGAATCACTCAGCAGACCACAACCGAGTCTCAAGATCAGAAAACAAAAATAAAAACGGAAACAGAGGCTGGACACGGCCCCGTGTTGAGTGGGCACGGCCCCGTGTTCAGAATCTGTATCTGGGCGTTTTAATTAAATTGACTGATCTAGTTGAGCACGGGGCGTGTTCAGTGAGCACGGCCCGTGTTCAAGCTACTGTAACTGGGCGTTTATGAAAAATCTGCAGCACGGCCCCGTGTTCAGTGAACACGGCCCCGTGTACAGGACACTGTAAATGCAAAACTTAAACTAAATGCAGAAAAATGTGCGCGCGTTTTAAAAAGGGTTTTGAAAAACTGATTAGGCCGTCGATTTTAAGCTTTCTTAAAATCCTTGTGTCCCCGGCAACGGCGCCAAAAACTTGATGCGTGTGAAGTGTTATATATTTTAGGTGTATATTTTAAGCCCTTTTTAACACTTATTTTAGCCAAGTTTTAAATTTATAAAACACGATATTTCACTAACACTAAACACACATATGGGCAAGTGCACCCATCGTTGAGTGTAGTATAGCGTTGGTAAGATACCGAGGTCGTCCAAGGACACAAGAGCTTTTAATACCGGTTTATCCTCTACGTCTAATCAAAATAAAAGTTTAGAAAAATGTTTTAAACTAAGAAAAATAAAAACTAACTAAAATGCTGAAAATAAAAATAAAATAAAAACAGATAGACAAGATGAATCACTTGGTTCCGACTCGTATCTAGTATAACCTTTGATTATTTCCGCACTTTTGCACATAATTAAGAGATTATCTTAGTTATTGTAGTAGGCCCCTCTTTTGAAGGTGACGTTACCCTCACCCCAGTAGTTTGAGTCAGCAGGGATACAATCCTAAAGGGGTGGATTATTGGAAGATAATGAATTAAGTTATTAATGCAGTATTGTGGTAGGCCCCGCTTTTGGCGGTGACGTTACCCTCGACTAAGTAGTCTGAGTCAGCAGGGATACAGTCCTAAATAGCCGGGTTATAGTATTAATAGTAGTTAACTTATGAGGGGATCAAAGAGTTTGGACCCCCGCCATCCAATACCGTGAAGTATTGAAGGAGGTCCTACTAAATTTGACCCAGGTCCATTGCAGGACCTCTAAACGCTGAACAATGGCAAGACCTTTACCAAACCGTTCCCTTAACCCCCTACCAGGTAGCCAACATACCTCCATATAGACCGTGGAGATATGAATGGTGAAAATCCTTTATTTTATATAGACAGTAAAATAATGCCAAGACACCACGGACAAACGATAAGGAAAGATCACCTTCAACATAAGTAACTAGTTATTAAAGTCATTAATACAAAACCAAATAAAAAGTGCAAAAGATTAGAAATAAAAAGTATTATACTAGACACTTTGTCTTCACCAAGTGATGTAAGAGACTTAGGCAAACATGGCCTTGATTGTCAAGAACTCTTACGATCAATCTTGGATCCCGAGACGACCCACACACTCTATGATGGACAATGGATGATGGTGGTGGATGATGGTGTTGTGATGGTGGTGGGTGGTGGATGAAGTGTGAGAGAGGTGGTGTGCCAAGGGATGAGTTGCAATGAAACCAAGCACTCCTATTTATAGGCTGAACAGAAGCCTGGGCACGGCCCCGTGTTCGCTGGGCACGGCCCCGTGCCCGTCTGACACTCTCTCTCTTCATTAATTGTAATTCGCAATTACAATTAATGCGCCTGCTGTACTTTCGACACGCCCCCGTGTCCGCTGAGCACGGCCCGTGGTGGGCAATAGAAGCTTCTATAGGTTTGTCTTTTCTGCTGCTTCTTGGGCACGGCCCCGTGTTGGCTGAGCACGGGGCGTGTTCAGCCTTCTGTTTTCTCTATTTTGCTTTGGAAGGTGCCGTTGAGGGTTTGGGCAATCCACTAATGTTCCTTTTCTTGTATTTATGTTGGATTTAGCTGTCTTTTTGCTTCTTTTGCGTTTTTGAGCTCATTTAATCCTGAAAATACAAAAGGAAGACAAAAACACTCTTTTTCCAATATTAGTACTAAAAAAGGGTTAGTTTTATGCCTCATTTGATGTAATTTATATGTTGCATTTTACACACATCACTCATCTAATCCTATATATTTATAGATATTTATATATAGGGTAAAAGTACTAAGACTACCCACTATGGCAACCATTTCTTTGAGTTGGTTGTCATACGAATTTAATAAAAATGAAAAACCAATTCTTTATTAGAAAAAGTCCACAACAACCTGGTTGCCATGACAACCTTGGTTGCCATATCACATGTCCAAATTTAGTTGGTGTACTACTTTTATCTTTCTTTTTTAATTTTTTTCTTAACTGATAATTCCCTCAATAAATCATATTTATTTAATAATATATTAGTTGAGGTTGGGTTGTGAATGTGAGTGAAAATTTGAATTGGGTTGGGTTGGGTTGTGTAGGTGGTAGAGAGAGAAATTAGTTTTTTAATAAAAATTTGGGTTGGGTTGGGTTGTGATAGTAGATAGTGTAAGAGGTTTACATGGTAATAGGTATGAGACTCGATATGAGATTAGAAAAAAAATTTAGTTTACGGGTATGAGATTAGGTGATACCTGTCCCGCTTTACTCGAACCATATACCTTATACATATCCTCTAAAACTTTTAATTTTTTTATTTGCTTTTCCTTAACCATTGTTTTGCATGGCTTCATTCAAATAACTTTATTACTTGAAAAACAAACTTTGTTTCTTCTTTTTTTGAGATATATATAGATATAGGGAAGGTTAAAATGAGAACCTCCTCGAGTTGTAAGAACCGCGGGAACTACACCGTGGGGGGCGCGGTGGACCAAATTTTTTTTTTTCATAAACGTAGATGCATGTATAAAAACACCATTTGTAAAAAAAATTCAAAAAAAAAATGTCGTGTGTGTAGTTTTGAGCGTCACAAGTTTGTGTTTACGGGACCCGTAAATCTAGCCGGAAAATTTACGGGTCCCGTAAACACAAACTTGTGTTGCTCAAAACTACACCCACGACATTTTTTTTTTGAATTTTTTTACAGATGTTTTTATACATGCATCTACGTTTCTGAAAAAAAAAATTTGGTCCACCAAGGCCCGGATCAAAAAGTTCTCGCGGTTCTTACAACTCGAGGTGGTTCTCATTTTAACTTAATCCTAGTAGATGCATGTATAAAAACAACATCTGTAAAAAAAATTCAAAAAAAAAAAAAATGTCGTGGGTGTAGTTTTGAGCAACACAAATTTGTGTTTACGGGACCCGTAAATTTTCCGGCTAGATTTACGGGTCCCGTAAACACAAACTTGTGGCGCTCAAAACTACACACACGACATTTTTTTTTGAATTTTTTTTTTACAAATTGTGTTTTTATACATGCATCTACGTTTATGAAAAAAAATTTGGTCCTCCGCACCCCCCACGGTGTAGTTCCCGCGGTTCTTACAACTCGAGATGGTTCTCATTTTAACCTTCCCCTATATAGGGGGCCGCTAGAATGAGAACCACCTCGAGTTATGAGAACCGCGAGAACCACACCGTACGGGGCGAGGTGGACCAATTTTTTTTTTCAAAAACGTAGATGCATGTATTATAAACACATTCGTAAAAAAAAAATTTAAAAATGCCATGTGTGTAGTTTTTTACACCACAAGTTTGTGGTTTACGAGTTCCGTAAATTTACGGAGCTCGTAAACCACAAACTTGTGGTGTAAAAAACTACACACACGGCATTTTTAAAATTTTTTTTTTTACGAATGTGTTTATAATACATGCATCTATGTTTTTGAAAAAAAAATTTGGTCCACCTCGCCCCGGATCAAGTAGTTCTTGCGGTTCTCATAACTCGAGGTGGTTCTCATTCTAGCGGTCCCCTATATATATATATATATATATATATCTTAATTATATTATTTATATTAGTATGTTACAAAATTAAATTTATCTTTTGAAATTTATATCATGTTGGTCAAAATTTACATAATTTAGATATTTTAAACTTTTATGGTGATAATAATATGTATGTAATTAATCATTTAAAAGAAATAATTATTATGAATACTATATACAAAAGTAGAATGGTATGAAAAGTGTGCATTTCGAAATTCCAATGGGTATACCTGATACTTGTAGGTATGCCTGATATTCAAAGGATATTTACGCAATAAGTATTGAGTCAGGTATTGAATAATATATGATTTATAACCGACCATAATTTGCTACATCTTAATATGCGGGGGACATTATATATATATTAAAGAGAAAGGTCTGTGGCTACATGCCACCAACCCTACTCTCATTTTCTTTTGTAATCTATTAATTTCATTTGTCATTTGTTTGCTTCATCCTTCATTTCAACAACTTGACTATATGTAATTTAACTCCAAAAGTAAATAACAAACAAAGCTACAAAGGTAAATACTAACTAAGTTTTCTCTGCGTTTTATATTCTAATAATAATAATATTTTTAATACATTAAGACAAAATACATTACTCCATACATTACTTCAAAATACATTATTACCTTGACTGGGTGAAATATACTAATTTTTATGTATATATTTTTATGTGCGTGTCAGAGTAAATTTGATTCGATCTATGTTTTAACGTAAAATATAATACGTTTTGTGTTTATTTTATATGTGTTCCATAAATTTTGTATTCAATCGAGTGGAATTAAATTGTGGTTTCATTTTTCCTTTTTTTTTAAATCTCTTATTAATCCCCTTTGATTACACATGTCAAATTTTCCTTTATACCGTTACGTTTTCTATGTATGAGTGGGGCACATATAATACGTTATGAGTCGGGTCACATATATAGGTTAAATTGAGTTCAATTGGATACGCTAAAACGCGTGTTTTCATATGGTTAACGAATTACATAACGTTTGAACTAATCCATTCGATTTGAGTTGCACTTTGTTTTGTCGTAAATTTTGTTTGGAAACAAGTCGAGTAAGATATAATACATTTTTCATTCAACGGTATGAATTTGAATTGCTCTACGCTTCAACGTAAATTTATTTCGAAAACGAGTCGGCGCCGCCGCAACGCACGGCGGATAAAAAACCTAGTGTGGTTATATAATTGGAAAGTTAAATGTAGTTTCACCAACATCCAAGTGTCACATCAGGATTTTCATTTTTGTTATTAGATGGTGTTTCTCTCACAATTTTACATCACAATTGAATCATGTTATTTTTTTAATGAAAAACTAACATATTCCGAATCTACTCAGATTAACTATCAATATATGCAACTTGCAAGATTTGAACCCTCTACCTTTACCATAACGGTGAGACATCTACCACTAAACCATTTCCCTTGGGACTTATGTTTACTTAGTTGGATTACTTAATTTAGGGAAATTTGCAAATGGTTTGCGACCCAAATCAATAAAATTATCTGAACTGAATCATCCAAAAATAATTCGAGTTAAGTAGTTAATTTTGTGGGATATGGATTATGGGAATGTGGCATGTGCATACAATCCCAAGGAATCATATATCGAATCAGGAACGTGACAAAGCAAATTTTGAAACCATAAGTAATAAAGTGAAAAGAGCTTACTTTCTTCCATCCGTTGGGGCTAAAATTTAGTACATGCATTCTAGTAAATGTTTTATGTTTAAACCAAAAACCAAACTCGATTCAAATTAAACCAGAACCAACTTTTCTTTTAAATAGCAAATTTGAATTACTGGCGGACCACTGGATATCATTATGCCACTAGCGTCTAGCGGAACTACCCGATCATATCCATCTCCATTTGGCAATAATGTATATACACCAATTCAAAGGAAACCCAATAAATCTGGAGAAAAACCTAATTTTGAGAATCGAACACAAGATCTAAAGGTCTCTAAATCTTATCCCACCCGTGACCCAACTTAACTAACTCATTTTTGTCTGGATCCGATGGATTCAGTGGCCGACCCACATTGAACAGGTCGGGGTCCCCAGACCCCAATGTTTTTAAAAAAAATTAGTAGATCTGGTATATTAAATTTTATAAGGACCCTATAAATACAATTAGGTGGACATCATATAAAGAAAAGGAGAGTTGGTGTAGTGGTAAACCTACCTTTTTTACAACAAGAGGTCATGGGTTCAATTCTTGTATTGCCTGTTTTTTCTGTTTTTTTTTTAAATATAGTTCAAACCTCGCTCTATCCCGACCCGAACGAGGACCGACCCGAAAATTTTAACGTTTTGTTATGAAAAATTTGAACACCAAACAAATTGACCACATTAGAAAAATTCTGGGTCCGCCACTGAATGGATTCATCTTTCCACTCGTATAATAGAGTAATAAACACTCCTAGCTATGAAAGGATAATCCATTGAAATGATATTGTATCTATACAGATTTAGTTCACAAATACAATTTTTTTAAATAAAAATAAATATAGTTATTATAATAAAGTAACTTACTTATCATGCACGTCGTATTTGTTTACATTAAAACAACAATCAATATATTAACTAGTGGGTTACATCTGCGCTCCGCGGCAGGACAACCCGATTTTTAATAGCATTTAAATGGAAACACAGACGCGGTGGTTAAAATAACGTTAATGACGGGAAACCGGCCGATATTGGTTCGGCTCATTATGGCCTCGGTATGGTACTGTCACTCAATATGGTGATCCGATTATTAACAAATTTTAAATGGAAACGTAGACGCAATGGTAAAAATAACGTTAATATCAGGAATCTAGTCGATATTGGTTTGACTCGTTACGGCATCGATACCTAAACAATAAAGTCGTGCTATGATGTAACAACCCTCGGTAAAACCAACACTCTCATAATATTTCCGACACCTCTGTATATTTTAAAATACCCTCATATGTCTTTAAATACACACGTATGTGAAAACCGAGCCCGAAACATGTTATAACATATAAAATAAATTAATAAATTTTAATTATTAAGTTGAGGCGGGCCGCGTAGACCCACCCCAAGCCATTACGCGGGCGGTATGAAGGACTAGATCTGATTCGTCTGATTTCTTAAGTTCAAACGGGCCGCGTAAGTGTTCCCGTTTAGTTTACGCGGGCCGCGAGTGCCCTGAAGCGTGGCGCAGCCCCGTGCGGCCACGTGGCCCAACACCCGGACAAGCTAGTTGATGACCCAGCTAAGCTACGCAGTTGACCAGAGTCAACGCGGGCCGCGTAGCCCTATGTCTTCCCTTACGCGGGCCGCGTGGAGACCAGTTTCAGCAACTATATAAGCAGGCCATCGGGTTTCACTTTCCGTCGTTCACAATTCAATTCTCAATCTCAATTTGTTGGTGCATACATCTGTCGACTTCGTCTTGTATCGAGTCTAGTATTAGAATGTTAAATCAGGGCACGTTGTACGAGAAAATAGGTTGATTTATAGTTGATTTCACACGAAATGGTGATTTCCCACGAAATGGACATGACTTTTTCGTGGGGAATCAGAAAGTTGCACTTTCGTGGGGAATCAGAAAGTTGCACTTTCGTGGGGAATCAGAAATACTATAAATAGGCTAGTGAGCATGTCATTTCGTGGGGAATTAGAAATTGGTACCGAAGTGCTGCCGGTATTTTCTTGTAACCGTAATCTCTGTTAAATCAATACACAAGAAGGTTAAAGTGATATTCAAGCTGTTTCGAGTCTATACGTCTGTTTCCGCCTTTCGTATAGTCAAAGAACTCTTCTGAACGACTCATTCGGGTCCGAAACCGATCCTACAAGTGGTATCAGAGCTCAGGAGGAGGAGTTCTGCATATATCAGCCTGTTTTCATTGCATTTTCTATCTTCTACACCTTCTTTCATCATTTCAGCAAGATTTCACGGTCAAAACTGGTTCAATTTTTCACAGATTGTTTAAAAATACATTTAGACAAACCCTTGAAAGTTTCATAGCAAAATTCAACCTAAAAGTGACTGAAATGGACCTTCGATTTGATTCCGCTCCTATTTCAGTTCTGATTCCGCTCCAAACTTGAAATTGTTGATTCCGCTCCAATTTCAATTCTGATTCCGCTCCAAACTTGAATTTACTTGTTGATTCCGCTCGAGAGTGCACTAGTTCTACTCCAAATTACTGATTCCGCTCCAAAGTATTTGTGATTATTCCACTCCAAGTTACCAAATCTGATTCTGCTCCAGCTGAGTTGTGTCGGCAAAAATTAATCCAATCCATGTGATCACACTGCTCGAGTTTATATTGGTCCTATAGCAATCGATTAAAGTTGATTGTTGTCAGCCCACCTCATATTACACGGCCCAATACATGTTTTGATATTCAAGGCTGCATGTGATGTATTAAATAAATGCGTTGACTGTCCATTTTATATCGGCTCAAGATAATATTCATAATATCGGCACATGTGTTTACTGACTAGTAAATTTTAGAGGCACAATCAGCTGTCGGTTTAGTGGATTATTCGGTTCAATCACATTCACTTAATCATCGGCCCAAGTTTAAGTTTCAACATTTAAAGCAAGAGTGACGGCCCAATCATATTTGTGTATATTGTTGTTGACAGCCCAAGATTTACAACATATTAAAGTGCACGGCTTGATCAGTGAGGTGTTTCCCAAAGTATCACCTGATTATTGAAACATGGCTGAGGAATTCTACAATGCATTCGCAACACCGGTTGCACCTGTTACTGTTGCTGAGACTTTATACAGTGAGAATGAGACGGGTACTCATCAGAAACCACCGAAACTCATGTACATTGAAGATTTTCAGGGTTGGAAAAATCGATTCGAGAACTGGGTTCAGGCATACAAATTTGATGCATGGTGTTCGTTGGAGAAAGACTATGAGAAACCGAAAAACGAACGTGGACTTGAAAAAGGTTTCAGTGACTTTACGGAAGTTGACAAATTGAAGTATACTAGTGAGAAAATGATGATCAGTATTCTTCAACAGGCAATTACAGAAGATATATTTGTTTTGCTTCAACATGGTAATACAGCTAAGTCAATTTGGGAAGCATTGATTCAGAAATTCAAAGGAAGCGCATATATGATTAAAAACAAAAAGGCGTTATTGAAGAAGTCGTTTGATATGTTTTCAGCTTTCGACCATGAAACTACAAAGCATACCATTGATAGATATTGTCATCTAGTCTTAGAAATGAAAAGATTTAACATTGAGAAAGATGATGATGAGTGGGTCGATAAACTAGCTGAAGCACTACCACAACAAAAGTGGGGAACTTATTTGATGATTTTAAAACACACAAGAAAGTCTGAGAATATGAATCTGGCACAATTCATTCAAAAGATTGAAGAGCAGGAGCTGGATATTCAGAAAACTGCTATAATGACGAATCCAAATGCCAAACAAGAGGTCAGTTTGTATTACAGAGGGAACAAGTTTGAAGCTACTCCCATCCCTAGTCCAAAGATTCAAACTGGTTTCAGTGCTGACAGTTCGTCTGGAACAAAGAGTAGCAATGTGACTCAAAGTGGTGGATATTCTTCATCATTCTCAAGTTTTGATCCAAACAGCACAACATCAAGTTCTCAACGACAAAACTCAACAAACCTTCAGTGCAATGTTACCTTAAACATTCAAAATGGTCAGAATCTGTCTCCGGAAGTTGCCAAGCAACACATGGCATCACTGGTTGCTATGTTAGAATCTTACGAAAGTTTGATCGGTGGGAAGATTGGTAATCCTATGCTTACTAAAGAGGATTACGACCAAATTGATGCTGAAGAACTTGAGCTGATGGATATAAAATGGTGCTTAGCGAGTGCTTGGAGAAGAGCTGAAAAGTTTCAAGAAATTATTGGCAGAGATGAATTTCGAGGAATGGCTACTTCTCAGTTGGGATTTGACAAATCGAAAGTTACATGTTTCCGTTGCAAAGGAAAAGGTCATTTTAAACGAGAATGCAAAAACCAAGAAGCAATCGGGAATCAAGAAAAGAACAACTATTATCATAAATCAATTTTTCATCAGATTGCTCAACAATCACAAACTGCACATTCTCATGCTATTGAAGATGGAAAGAAGAAAGGTTTACTTATCCATCAAGATGATGAATTTGCTGCTGAAGGATTTAGCTGGGACAAATACATACCTGGTTCAGCTCTTGTTGCTAGAGTTCTGGGTGAAGATGAGACTAATTAGAAAAGAATCCCGATTTTTCCAGATCTTGGAAGCGATGTAGATACCGATGATGAAGAAGAACATCTCAACAGAGCTAGAAAAGGCATTGATCCTGACAGTTTTAATTTCTTCTTTGCAGATAAAATGGAAATGCTAAATCAGAAGAAGATTGCCAGATTAAAGAGAGAGCTGGAAGCAGCAAAAATGCAAGCTGATGAAAAGACAAAGACAGAAGCTGGAGAAGCAAATGTTGAACTAGTGACTGAGAAAGTAGTTGAGAAAATCGTTGAAGTGGAGAAAGTGGTGGAAAAACTTGTTGAAGTTGAAAAAATAGTTGAAGTTGAAAAATTAGTCGAAGTTGAGAAACTTGTAGAAGTAGAGAAAATCGTCGAAGTAGAAAAGATCGTTGAGGTTGAAAAGATAGTTGAAAAAGCGGTTGAAGTTGAAAAACCGTGTTCGAAGTGTTCAGAATCTTGCAAAGTTTGTGAGGAGAAAGATAAGAAGATTGCTGAATTAGCGAAGATTAAAGAAGATTTACTGTCTGATGTGAAGTATGTAAAGGAGTCATATGATGTGCTCAACAACACAGTTGATCGTCTGAAAAAGACGAATACAGAAATTGAAAAAGCAATGGAAAAGATGAGCGCAACATTAATGACAAAGCAGAGCGTCATCAATGAGTACATCGAAGACTGTGCTAAGCTGAAAAAAGAAGTGGAACTTGAAAATATTGAGAGTGAAAGGATTAAACGATTACTGTTGAGTTACACTACTTGTGATTATTTGATTGATAGTGTTTATCCTACTGTTGCAGGTCTGGAAGCTTTCATGGATAAAAAGACTGAAGATACTGATACTGGTAAGAAACCAAGTGTCAAGTATAACATATGTCCGCCCCCGATCCATGAAACTTATTCTCCCAGGAATCCAAACGAAGAGCGTCTAAAAAAGGCAGTCAACATCAAGTTAAAGTCTGAAATCATTGATGAATTACCAGACAATATTGATGTTACATTCACAGCGTCTGACACTGATCATGAGTCCAAGTTATTAAAGAAAGTGGTCGATCAGGTGTTAGATATGGATGAAGAGTCAAAACCAGAGTCTGAGTCTGATAGTCCGAGTTCGTCAGAAAAGAGTCCGAGTTCACCGGTTAAAAGGGTTTACAATAAAGAATTCCTGTTATCAAAATCTAATTTGAATGACGGACCGATCAAAGTAGCATATACTTTGAATGATTCAGACAAATTATATTCTGATGAGGAATTTCCAATAAGAAGTGTCAAAACTGAAATGATCAAACAGGTTTTCAAATTAACAGAAATTAAGATTTCTGAAATAAAAGATTTAAATCTTCATGAAAAACCTAAAAAGTACACTTCAAGAGTTCAACAAAGATTGAACAAGAAAAGGGTTACAGTTCTGGTTATGGTTTTCAAAAGAAACCAAACCATAACAGTAATCTCAAAAAGAAAGGTCTTGGTTTCAATTCTTCAGAAAATTATAAAAATCAGAAAACTTATAAATCAAAAACAAAATTTGTTTCAGGAGGAAGTTCAGAGGATGAACAGAAGAAACCGTTCTGGAAGCAGTCGAATCAAGAGTTTCTTGCTGAAGTAAAGAAGAATGTGAGAAGGTTTGCTGAAAGAGTTGACAGAAGAACTTGTTTTAAATGCCAAGAAGTTGGTCACATAGCTTGGAATTGCCCCAAGACCAACTACCAAAAACAGGAAGTTTCTTCTAACTCTGTTTTGAGAAAGACTTGTGTTGATAAGAAAGAACAACCTGTAAAAAATGTTAAAAAGTTTGAAAATTCTACTTCTGAGGAAGGAGAAAGTTCAAAACGGTTTTACAAAAGAAGAGGTGATTTGAGTAAACAAAAGTGGGTTGTTAAAACAGATAGTTGTTCTGACAATGAATCTGATTCCATAAAATCAGAGGAGTCTTTGGTTGAGAAAAAGGTTGTGAATTCCGTTCCAGAGGTGAACGATGAGGATTTTCCTCCATTGTCAAAGGAAAATTTGATGAAGAAAGTGGGAAAGGTAGAGATCTCAAATCAATTCTTCGCTGATAAGGGAGAATTTGATGTTAAGAAGGTTTTTAATGGAAATGTTAAACATATTTTTGGAAAGATGGTTGACAGGAAAGTGAAGGATGCTAAACAATTTTACAAATCAAAATGTTGGTGGGACAGATGTTTGCCACCAAAATCACCCAAGGCTGGTCAGGCTTGGGGGAAAGTTTTTCCTAACTAAAAATTCTGACTTGCCGGAGCTCCCAGGTTGGTAAGAGTGGAGCAGGTATCGGCATCTTTCTTAGCAAATGATCCTACAAGTGGTACAGTTGGTAAAGTACAGGTGGTATATTTAAATTGTTATATGTTGATTTACAAGTGGTTATGGTTGGTGAGTGAACCTGTAAGTGGTTGAAAGAGGTTTTCATTGACATGTGGTTAATCAAGGTCATTAAGTTGAACTTGATTGGACCATTCTTACAAGTGGTTAACGAATATATGGGGTTCATTACATTGAGAAGAGGAACTTATCCCCTAACCTACAAATGGTTTATGAAAATCAACAAAACTAATTTTCCGGAAAAACCATTTGATTAAAACAAACTTAAGTGTTTTGAAATCACAATGGGAAAATAGTTTGTTGTAAGGGGGAGTTTTGATTGTTTATGCCAAGTGGATGGCGATTTGAAGTGATTTGATATCAGTTGTCACTTTATTGTATAGTTTGTTTTCAAATTTCCTAAAATGTGTTTGCATTTTAGGGGGAGTAAAAATTTCAGAAAATCCAAAAACATTAGAAAATTTGAAAAAGACAAAAACATGATAAAATCAAAAATGAGTTTTGTTGTATAAAAGAGGAAATGATAGTACATCAGTGGACGATCACAGCATGCTAAAGAAATGGAAAGTTAAATAGTGATAAACGGTCTCACTGATGATGTGTCAGTAGGTTTTTGCACATTTAGTAGATTGTGACGAGATATAAACCTAAATTCAAACTTGCTTATATCGTGGGTAACATCTCTCAGATATATGGGTAACCCCCGAAATCTTGTTTATGAGATACTAGGTCTTTATGCTTAGTGATATCTGAGGTATTATCCCGGGACTTCTGATTTTGCGGAAGCAATGGCCTAGTCCCCGGAGAATACTTTCTGCTTGCTTGAAATACAGCGCCGCCCTCAGCACGGGAGTATATTCAAAGCTAATCAATGCTGTTGTAAAAAAGATCCTCTAAAGGGGACACACCTAAAGTCAAACCAGGCTCTCTGCTGAACGGAAGTTCTGACCTGAGCCATCATGGTTTCATAATTTATTCCCCTTACAGATATCATCTAGGTATACTCACCTGTAAGACTGAATATTGGGATCTGGATACGGGAGTATATTCAAGTGGTGGGACACGCGAATAAGTTTAAGTACTTAAAACACTAATCTCGTATCTCGAAACAATTGAACTTTGTGTGAGAATTTAAGTGGATCAGTATACTGACAATCTAAGTGAATCGTTTAGAACTTAAAATGTTTAAAGCTTAACGGTGTTGGTGATTTGTCTCATAAACTGATATGACCTTCTTACGCAAACTCACAAAAATATTGTTTGTGTATATTTTTTTACTGCATTTCATTTCGGTTATATCAAAATTGCAAAAAGAGTTTCAATGTGTTTTAGCATAAATTTTTGAAAAATTAAAAATGATTTTAGACAACTGATGTTGAAAAGCTGATTTTCAAAATTCCGAGTGCTAAACATGACGAACAGGTTTGGGAAAATTTGTTTGAATATGTAAAAATGATATATATTCAAGTGGTTCATCAGAAATTGACATGATAAATCATTTTGTTTGATACTTAAAAATGATGTATTCAGGGTTGTGTTTTCAAGTGATTAGCTAAGTTTCTAAATTTGTTATATCTTATCTTTTATGAAACTTATGTTTTGGGTAGAGGATTTGCAGGAAAGCCTGGATTCTGATTGAGAGTAGCGAGCCAAGTTGCGATCCTGATTCTGTAAAAGTCAGACTACGATCCCAGCATGTTTTGAGGGGGAGTCTGTTAGAGAAAGTTTGAAGATGAAAAGAGTATTAAAGCTTCATCCGAGGGGAGACTATCTGTTGGTGCTGATATTCAAGAGAGAAAGAGTGTGACAAGATCCAGATAGAGATTATGGAAGCCCGAAGACTGATAAAGACTGAAGATGAGAAGACTCGACACTGAAGACTCGTCAACATCTGAGGGGGAGTCTGTTGGTGCATACATCTGTCGACTTCGTCTTGTATCGAGTCTAGTATAGAATGTTAAATCAGGGCACGTTGTACGAGAAAATAGGTTGATTTATAGTTGATTTCACACGAAATGGTGATTTCCCACGAAATGGACATGACATTTTCGTGGGGAATCAGAAAGTTGCACTTTCGTGGGGAATCAGAAAGTTGCACTTTCGTGGGGAATCAGAAATACTATAAATAGGCTAGTGAGCATGTCATTTCGTGGGGAATTAGAAATTGGTACCGAAGTGCTGCCGGTATTTTCTTGTAACCGTAATCTTTGTTAAATCAATATACAAGAAGGTTAAAGTGATATTCAAGCTATTTCGAGTCTATACGTCTGTTTCCGCCTTTCGTATAGTCAAAGAACTCTTCTGAACGACTCATTCGGGTCCGAAACCGATCCTACACAATTTCTGTAGAAGAGTTATAATAGTCGGGTATTATACCTCTAATTAGCAAGGTTCTGCTCCGTTGTAAGTATTATAACCCCGGTTTCATAGTAGATACACTGCCCGATTGATTTAGGGTTCCGTAATAACTGTCGTGGTTCTGCCCGACGTAGTTATTGGAATGCCGTCTCGGGGAGAGTATCATTAATATTTTCAAAGGGTTATGATACTAACCAATGTACATTTGTATAAATTATAGATTATATCCAGGAAACCCTTACGCGAAGTCTAAGATAGCAATGTGAGTTTATCCTCTTTTTGTTAACATTTTTGTAACTATTTTACAAAACCTTTAATGCTTAATAATATGATTAAGCAGTGATTGAGTCTTTGTAGTTTTTCAATTACTGCCGGTATGTTGGGGTTTTGTATACAAAATTTACTACCTTGTGAGTAGTAAGTCGGGGATGACAGTACGTTACCATTGGACAACGAGTTAGCCAATGTGTAATATGACCCACCAGTCAGGATTGACAGTACTGAATGAGTAATTGTGTAGAAATAAACAATGTGATCGCTCTCAATACTGTTTTAATTGATAAAATGTTTTTTGATTAAACTGGGATTCACTCACCAGTATTTTCGACTGACAAATGTTTTTAAAACGCGTTTGAGGTAACAAAATGTGACAGCCAATTAGTAAAAAGCCAGCTGGAGGGCACTGAAGGCTTGGGAAAAATGTGACTATAAAATTTACCTAATAAACGATGTTTTAATTTCAATAAAATAGGGTTTGTCCCTAGATATGTATTGTAATAAGAAACTTGGGTTTTACCCATGTGATTATTAATATCAAATATGGTGGTTTTACTCTGATAAACATTTCATAACTATGGTCCTGATGTAATTTCCGCTGCCAAATTAAAACAACCTGATACCACCGTCACTGAGCTCGCGTCCGCCCGTTCCCGGGGATCAGGGATCGGGGGTTGCGACAGGAGGTGGTATCAGAGCCTAGCCACTGGTCTGAGCCAAAGAAGTGTTCTGCTGACACTTAAATTCTAAATTTTGTGTTAGGAAATAAATTATGGAAATATGTGCATAACTGTATTTATTTGTTATGTGTTATTTGACTATTTGTTAGTTTACAGTATGAGTGATCAAGGACCCTCAGAAATGAGTCGTTAGTTGTCTGATTCACCTAGGAGTGAAGGTACATCATCACAGCCTGCCTTTTCTGGGTATTTTGCTGATCAGGAAGATGAAATGTTTGCTTTCAAAGCTCAGTCAGAAGAGCCATTACTTCCTAAGACATGAGGATGGTTCAGTAAGGAAGCCTTTGCTCGTAGGAAAAGAATGCGAAAGTTGCAACAGCAAAGAGCCTTAGCAGCTATTAAGCGAGAGATAGATGCCTATACACAGGATATGCTTAATAGAAGCTTAGCTAATTTCCATATCCTAGCTACAACTGCTGCTGACCCAAGTTTGGAACAATTAGTAGCCCCACAACCACAATTGCAAATCCCTGACCAACCCATGGAGATAGAAAACCCTGAAAACCAAGTGGAGATGCATGACTTCAACCCAGAAGAAATCCCTAGGGTACCAGCACCTAACCCCCTAGATCCAAATTATGATCCCTGGTGGGACGATAATAGGGACTTTGTGCAAAGTTACCCAATCCATGAAGCCTACCCAGGTATGGACCCTTTAGATCCCTATTACCAAGATGATTATATTAGGGAGATCTTAGAAGATCTTTACCGATTTCAGGCACTTTCACCAGCATATCAGAAACCCGCACCCCAGATTCCAAACCCAGTCCTAGAACCTGCACCTCCAATGAGTGCAGAAAACGTCCAAGAACTTAGGACTTTTGGGGAGGAAATTTTAGAAAGCAGTGAGAGAATGAGACAGGTGGGAGAGCGTCTCGTATGGAAATACGATGAGCGCAATATGGATTTTTGGATAAATCCATATCCATGATGTGATAGAGGACACGGTAATAGTAAGAATAATATAATAAAATAAAAATAAAATAACATATGTGTGTACGGATGCATATTACTATTAGTGTGATTCTATTTCTGTTGGTATTGTAATTTTATTTCAGTACTAGAATGTAATAGATGCATAATAGTATATGAAAATAGAGAGAAAAGTCGCAATGATCGACGTTTTTGGTTAGATTGCGTATCATGTGATTAATTATATTAAATATTATCTTGTGATATTAATATGGGATAAATGTTTAAAATTCAGATGGCCGACGAAGGAAATCAAGGAAATCTGAATATTGATAACCAGAGTAACATTAACGTGGTTAATGAGAATCCAAGTATCAATAACAATGGAAACCAAATGGATAATAGTGCTGTTCAACACATAGTTGCACAAGGAATCATAGATGCCATGCCATTTATTATTCAAAATATTCAAGAAGCGAATAATAAAAGTAAGCATAGCAGTAAGCGACCCATCGAACCTGAAAACAGCGTGAACAATGGACCTGTACTTCAAATGCCTATTCCAAAAAGGAGAAGAACCGTATCTTACGGTTGTTCTTATAAAGAATTCTGGTCTTGTAAACCAATGGAATTCTCGGGCAATGAAGGGGCCATTGTAACCCTACGCTGGATAGAGAAAACTGAGGCAGTCTTAAGAATAAGCAAGTGTGCTGAAGAAGATAAGATACTGTTTGCTTCTAATCTGTTTAAGAATTCAGCATTAGAATGGTGGAACACTATCCTTCAAACAAGAGGAAGTGATAGAACCTACAATATGGAATGGGAAGAATTTAAGAACAAGGTAGAAAGAAAATTCTGCCCACCAAATGAAAAGGAACAGATAGCAAACAAATTCCTAAACCTTAGGATGACTGGTGTGGATAGTAAGGGATACACTAAAATATTCTTCGAATATGCTAGAATAGTGCCAACTCTTGCTTCACCAGAACCAGTGTTAATCTCCCATTATATATGGGGATTAATTGGAGAGATAAGACATGTAGTCAAGGCAGCTAGACCTCAAACTATAGAAGAAGCTGTAGAACTAGCAAATACCTTGACAGATGAATTAGTTTGTACCCGAGAGGAGGATCAAAGGAGGAACCTAACCCAGAAACTTACACAAGAATTTTGTTCTAACCATGGGAGGAATATAGGTTCTACCTCTGCACCTTACTGTATGTATTGCAAAAGAAAGCATTCAGGAAGATGCTCTATATATTGTAACTTTTGCAAAATATCGGGACACAAGGAAGAAAACTGCAGGAAGAAAGCTAATAACAAGATATGTTACAACTGCGGAGAACAAGGTCATATCAAGCTTAATTGCCCAAAATTAGCTCCAGTTGCAAACAACAAGAATACTCAAAATGCTAGAGCATTTGTTTTGACTGCAGACGAAGCTAAGATGATTCCAGATGTCATAGCTGGTACGTTTTTAGTTAATGATATTTTTGCTAAAGTATTATTTGACTCTGGTGCGAACCAAAGTTTTATCAATACATCATTTTGCAAATTTCTAAATCAATCATTAACTAAACTACCACAAGAATGCTTAGTAGAGACAGCTAATGGAGAAACCGTTAGAATTTCTGAAATCTTGCAGGGAGCAAGAATAGAAATTTTAAATCAGAAATTTGTTGCAAATCTTTAGCCTATGAATCTGGCAGGATTTGATGTTGTTTTAGGAATGGATTGGTTAATAGCCAATAGAGCCAGTATTTTATGTGATCAAAAGTCAATCCAAGTAAATACACCAATAGGTAAAACGATCACAATTAAAGGAGATAAACCAAATAGATCCACAAAATTCATCTCTGTGATGAAAACTGCAAGTTATATAAGAAAAGGATCATTAGTGTATTTGATTTCTATAATCACTAACACTAAAGGAAAGGACTTAAAAGATATTCCAGTAGTATCTCAGTTTTCAGATATATTTCCAGAAGAATTACCAGGACTACCACCAGATAGAGAAGTTGAATTCAGAATCCATTTAATACCAGGAACATCATCGATTGCCAAAGCACCCTATCGTTTGGCACCTGCAGAAATGCAAGAATTAAAGAAACAATTAGACGAATTGTTAGAGAAAGGATTCATACAGCCGAGTTCGTCGCCATGGGGAGCGCCGATACTGTTTGTTAAGAAGAAAGACGGATCAATGTGTATGTGCATTGACTACCGTGAATTAAACAAGGTTACGATTAAGAATCGGTACCCATTACCGAGAATCGATGATCTATTCGATCAACTGCAAGGAACTTGATTTTTCTCTAAAATAGATTTAAGATCAGGATATCATCAATTAAAGGTACAGGAAGAGGACATTCCTAAAACCGCATTCAAAACAAGGTATGGACATTATGAATTTATTGTCATGCCATTTGGTTTAACCAATGCCCCAGCTGCATTTATGGACATGATGAACCGAATATGTAAGCCATATTTGGATAAATTCATAATTGTTTTTATAGATGATATTCTCATTTACTCTAAGAATAAAGAGGACCATGCAAAGCATTTGCACGTACTTTTAAGTTTATTAAGAAAGGAAAACCTTTATGCTAAATTTTCTAAGTGCGAATTTTGGTTAAAACAAGTACAATTTCTCGGACACCTAGTCAATCATGAAGGAATTCATGTAGATCCAACAAAAATCGAGGCGATTACTAAATGGAAAACCCCTGAATCACCAACTGAGGTTAGAAGTTTCTTAGGATTAGCTGGTTATTATAGAAGATTTATTCGAGATTTTTCTAGAATAGCTATTCCCTTAACTAAGCTAACCTGTAAATCTGTTAAGTTTGAATGGGGATTAAAACAAGAAGAAGCATTTAGAATTCTTAAGCAAAGATTAACCCATACACCCATATTAGCGTTACCAGAAGGAACTGAAGATTTTGTAGTTTATTGTGATGCTTCTAAATTAGGTTATGGATGTGTGTTGATGCAACGACAAAAGGTTATAGCTTATGCATCTAGACAACTTAAGAATCATGAAGAGAATTATTCAACCCATGATTTAGAGTTAGGAGCTATGATTTTTGCTCTTAAGATTTGGAGACATTACCTTTATGGTAGTAAGTTTACCATATTCACTGATCATAAGAGTTTAAGGTATATTTTCAAACAAAAGGAGTTGAATATGAGACAAAGACGCTGGATGGAGATGCTTAGTGATTATGATTGTGATATCCAGTATCATGAAGGAAAAGCAAATGTAGTAGTAGATGCTTTAAGTCGAAAGTATCATGAAAAGCCAAAAAGAGTACGTTCTCTTAAATTAAATCTGCAAGTAGATTTAAATGATCAGATAAGAGAAGCACAAGAATCAGTAATCAATGATGATGCTGAAAAATTAAAAGGTATGCTAAAAGAATTAGAACAAGGAACAGATGGAATTTGGAGATTCCATGAAAAGAGAATGTGGATACCTAAATTAGGAAACCTACGTTATCATATTTTAGAAAAAGCCCATAAATCTAAGTATACGATGCATCCAGGTAGTGATAAAATGTACCAAGATTTACGGAAAAATTTCTGGTGGATAGGAATGAAGAAGGACATAGCACCTTATGTTTCTAAATGTTTAACTTGTTCACAAGTTAAAGCTGAACACCAGAAACCCTCAGGTTTGTTACAGCAATTAGAAATGCCAGTATGGAAATGGGAATTAATAACAATGGATTTTGTTACTAAATTACCCAAAACAAAGAAAGGAAATGATACAATCTGGGTGATTGTAGATAGGCTAACCAAGTCAGCTCATTTTCTATCAATGAAAGAAACTTTTAGTATGGAACAATTAGCTAAGTTATATGTAAATGAAATTGTTTCTTTACATGGCATT
>JARYGA010013364.1:0-44090 GCA_030545235.1 Helianthus tuberosus | reverse complement strand
ATTCCTTCCCAAGGATGGGGGTTTTAATACATGTTTGCTTTATAATTCTGAAAATATATATTTTTAAGTCTCACTTGAAAAATATATTTTAAATCACTTGTCTAAAATATTCTAACTCCAAAATATACATATTTTTCCCAAAAATATTATATTTTACTTCATACCATTTCCAAAATAATACTTTATCAAAATACACATTTAAGAGTATTTTCCGAAAATACATAAGTTACATTTTAAAGTTCGCGTTGTAATAACAATACCGGTGTAACTTAAATATTTATTTGTGAGGCCGTTGGTATTATTTTGGAGTCGAAACTTTGTAATATTTTCAAGTTATATTATTTTTATCCTAAAAATAATATATCTAGTTCACAAAACAATCACATAATCACACAAGCGTTTTAATATAAAATATATATTCTAAATATATATTCATCAAGTTTTATTTACGAAAATCCACCTCCGATACTTGGTTATTTTGAAATAAAAATCATGGCGAAGTTTATTTTGAAAACAAAGTTAAAAATATATTTTGTAGACATTTGTTTAGAAAAATATTTCTAAGTGTTATATTTCTAGAAAAATTTCTCCAGAGTTTCCTCTGGAGTTTCATCTGTAACTGGAGGTGTCCACGCTTACATGCGTATCATTTTCTTTTTGTAAAATCAATCAATCAATTTACCAATCAACGACATACAATATTTATTCATCAAACTAGACAAAATATGAATAAATCATAAACTCATGAACTTGAAGACTTTGTAAACATATGTAGTAAATCACCAACACATTTAGTTGGTTTTGTTAACTTTAAAAACATGATTGGTTTCTTGTATACTTTATTTTTAAAGAGTTTGAAGTTTAACAACTTCTAGTCAAGATTCACAAAATTACTTCTTTGTTAAATTTCTTGTTACACAAGTGTTCATACACTTGTTTATTTACCAAGTTTGCTTCTAGTTCATAAAATATCCGGGTTTTAACAAAACTAGTATTTTCCGTTTGGTTCTTCCGAAAAACCACTTGTAGATCTCTAGATCCACAAGTGTACAACTTCATTTTACAAGAAAAGTTATGTTTATTCAAGTTCAAGGCTTATGAATGGATGGATCCATCATCCTTCATCTTTCTAACTTTTACATCCTACTAGTTCATGCTCTCAAACATGGACTAGTATGTCTAGATGATGATCCATCTTGTCTATACTAACAACAACATCAAATAATAACAATCATACAAGATCTACAAGATTTACACACATATTCTTTCTTTATCCACCTTATTCTTCTTATGTTCAAAACTTTATGTTATGTTCTTTAGAGTTTTTAATTTTTAACCATTAAATCACCTATTAACCACCATAAACAAGATCAAGATGATGTATAGAAACACTTACTACTAGCACAAGGCTAGGGAAGAAACAAGGTATAAATGTGGTGGATAAAAGAAATCTAGAGAGGTTCTTGCACTTCCGAAAGCACCGAGCCTTCTTGTATGATCCCTTGCACCTTTGTATGTATGAAAATAGCTTGAACAAGAATTGATGGTGGGTGTATGATGGGTGGTGGTGTTCAGCCGTGACCAAGCAAGAGGGAAAGAGAGAGAGTTTGAGTTTGGGTGATTAGTGAAATGAAAGTCTTGAACTCTTAGGTTTATTTATAATCCAATTTCCTTATTATCCATCATATAATATGTCATCTAGATATTTAACAATAACAATATAATAATCAAAGAAATGGTAAGGGTGTGTCCCACCCTTGGGACCGTCAAAATGAGGGGGGGGGTATGGGTTGGATGGTGATGATATGGTTAGGATCTAGTTAGGATTAGAAAGATAAAGTTAGTATATTAAGTGTGTTATGTAATATTAAGTAGGGCTGGCAATAGGTAACCTGTAGGTAACCTGCTAAGACACGATAACAGAAAAGTACACCATGTGATTTTTTACGTTTTTAAAAATAATCAAAATTTGAAAGTTTGGATCCATTATTTCTCCTTCTAGGTGCATAAAATATACATCTGTCTTATAGACATTGGATATAAAGTAGTTAAACGAGTCGTATTAATGTTTAAAATTTTTGTTGTTCGCGTTATCATATACCTGTTAAACCTGCTAAGACACGATTTGCCAGCCCTAATATTAAGGGTGTTCGGGTGTTCGGGGACCCTAACTAGCTCAGAAAAGTATAAACAATGTTCTTGGCAATATTTTTATGTTCCGGGTAAAGTCCGGTTGTTCGGTTGGATGTTGACCCGTTAAAGTATCAAATAAAGCTTTAAAGTGTCATTTATATTATTTTTAGTGACACAATAAATTACCAACACTTTGGAAAGTGTCTAGAATTATTTTACCAAGTTTTTTGCACTTTACTAGTTATGTTAAATGCTGAATTTCGGTATACTAGTGCAGAATTCTGCACTTTAAGTATGTTTTAGGCACATCCGGGCACCATAACTATCACCTAGTGACGCAGTTTAATGATCCTCACCTCCCTACACTCCCTACTAGTGTAGTAATCTACTCCCGGCTCATACTGGCCTCAGAACAATGTCTGTTTTGGTGCTGGCAATTTCAGCATGTTTACTGGGTTATCCGTTTAGTGTGCTAACTGTGCTTTTGTGCATCAAGGTTGTCACTAATGTTTGTGTGTAAATAATGAAGTGACAGTATAAAATGTGATGCATGAGTATGTATGTATCAGAAATCAAGAAACAGTTTAACCACAATTGTAAGCAAGCACAGTAATTAAGCATTAATTAAATATTAATTAATTCGTACGGATACCTGGATTTGTGAGGGTTGTTACATGCTATACGGCATGAACGGGTCCCATGTTATTTCAGAGAGATACCGATGTGTTGTTTGATGAAGACTACATCAAGATGCGAGAGCTCAAATGCGCGTTTTAAAGTCAGCTCGTCAGAAACTAATACATTAGTTCAATTTCTAATGTGTTTTGAAACCAGTATTGATGCTCAACGGCACACACAACGAGATCTCGAATTTAAAAGTGGTATGTCGACCCCTCGCTTATCTACCGGTCTTCGCATAGAGGCGCACGCGTCCGAAACATACACATGGTCTATGTTTCTTGAAGTTCGAAAAGAAATATACATGGGCATGTTCCATTGCATGTCAATTGAACGTCCTGGAACGACCGACATAAAAAATTACACTGTTCGTCACTGCAAAACAAACATGTCTTATGTCAAAGAATTCGAGGTATGTCCTTACTATCCAATATGTTTTAATGTTCAATATACACTACATAACTACCCAATATGTTTTAATACGTCTTAAATACCTAATTATGCACATGTGCATGTATCAACAAACTTATTTGTGCATGATACCCCCAATATACCGTTACTACATATTAACCTCAGTATATCTATTATAACTGTCTACTGTCTGTTTGATTATTTTTTTGTTATGCACATGTGCATGTATCAAATTTTGTCATGTTATATCTATTATAACCGTCTGTTTGATTAATTTTTTGTTATGCACATGTGCATGTATCAAAATTTTGTCTTATGTGTATATCTATTATAACCGTCTGTTTGATTAATTTTTTGTTATACACATGTGCATGTATCAAATTTTATCTTATGTTATTCACTTGTTCATATATCAAACAGTGTATTTGAATCGATTATTTTAATATACATGAAAACGTATTCAAATGTTATTTTATTATACATTATAACTTATTCACTTGTTCATATTACCCTTCATGTATTCATTCTATTTATAATATATGTTATGCACATGTGCAGGTGTCGCTCAATGTACATGAACAAACAGTAAGCTGTACATGTCTTGGGTTCACTCGTATTGGATACCTATGCCGACATGTATTCTGTATATTCCATTACCACCAAATTGAACGGATACCGTCCCACTACATCATTCCATGTTGGAAACGAGATGCGCAGTCAGTTGTTCATAGCATATCTAACATGTACTCATCTAACAACAGCGAGTTTGCTATCATCCACAATGAAATAATGGATTTAGTCACTTAATGCACAAACCGACTCAGACGCAATCCTGATCAGCTACGTTCCTTATCTTCTGAGATTAAATGCATCAGAAACCGCGTATACCAATCGGTCCCGTGTGAGCCTCAGCCTCGTTCCGTTCAAAAAACTGCAAACATCAGTGACATCTTAAACATAACTTCAAATCTAAGCACAAGTGTCCATCCTCCGCAAGGTATTAGAAATAAAGGTTGTGGGACCAAAAAAAAACGGATCGGCCCCGGTGGTCAAAACATTAAAGATAAACGAAAGAAAGCCGGTAAACGACAAAAAGCCGCCCGCTTATGCAACAAATGCAACAAGTATGTATTTGACCACGATCCCCGCAATTGTGAGAAAATCAAAGCTGCCAAACTTGCTGCACGAGCAGCTAAACGTGCTGCTGCTATCGCCGCTGGACTACCCGCCTCGTCTGATTCCGATTCTGATGATACTGATGTTGATCTCGATGACACCATGATGACACCAATGATAACATCGATGAGTATAATTCTTCTGATTACGATGCATCTGAATACCCCGTCTCTATGCAAAGACCTCCCGTACCCGAGCGAACAAATGTTAGGCGTGAATCTGAACAGTCTTTTGAGCCTGATCAAAGCCTTAGGCGTTCAACCAGACGTCGCAAACCATCCAACATAGCTCGTGATTCTTGATTGATGCATTATATATTACAACTTATGATTACCGAACTTATCTAATTATGATGTTTGTTTTGTTTATTTTTTATTAGTACCCATTTAACTTACAGTATTGATATTGATGCTTAACTTGTCATATGCACATGTGCATATGTATTTACAAGTTGTATATACCATTTTTTAAACCACTTGTTTATCTATATAATATTGTTTAACATTATACATTTTACTAATATGAATTTAAAACCATTTGTTAAATATACCCAATTGTAATACATTATACAAACTTAACCAATTGTAATACATTATACAAACTTAACCTTTAATCTTTTAATCTGTGTGTTTTGTCACTTTATGCACATACTGTATGCACATGTGCATACGGGTCATTTAATTTATTAATCAACCTCTGTGCGTTTTATCACTTTATGCACATACTATATGCACATGTGCATATGGGTCATTTAATTTATTAATCAACGTAACATGACATATTTTAACAAACATATAAATTTATAACAAGTAACATGCATTTATATCACTTTATGCACATGTGCATATGGGTCATTTAACCATATTATTGCACATGTGCATAAACAACAAACAATACGAACTTGTGACTTTAACCATATTGATTCACGTGTGCATAAATAACAAACTATATGAACTGTAAATCCAAACATTGATCACCATATCACCCATCCAACATAACAATTTCTACAATACACATACCAATTTGCTAACATTTCAACTTCTCAATATATCATCCAACAAATATTAGTAACATAATTATCTAGTTCCAACGACAACTAACCAAAACTATAACATGCATCATAACTGTACCAAAGTAACATGTTACCTTCCCAACACAACCATCTAACATGTCTAACCAAACAAAACTATCCAAAGTACTAGTTTAATGTTCAAATATCACTACTTAACTAGAAATACTACCTACGTGTCATGAACTAATACCCTCAAACTTTATCCCCATTCTTCCATTTGATAAGAGTGTTCCGGCATTTTTCTTGTTTCGCGTACTAAAACCGCATTCAAACTCGACATCACTCCCTTTGTACATCTCCATGTGCCTCATAGCAAACACGCCACAATCGTTGAAATTATCGCTCGTCGCCCATTCCAGTTTTTTCTTCGTCAACGTTGCGGCTGCCATGCGTGCCGCGCTTGGATGTTTAACATCCTTCAAATACCCAACCATGTAATTTTTCTACAAAAAAAATAATAATACTGAATGTTACTACATGTCATATTCATATATCCTTATTTTCAAATATAACATTTGATATAAAAAATCTAGACTTACCACTTTAGATGGCGTTCCATTTTCTTTAAATTTCGTTCCTGCTGACATTCTATAAAACCCGCGGTTACTCGCCATATTATCAATAACTTCGACCTTTGCGTTCTCTAAATCAAAGCATATTATATAGAAATGCTTTCTTTCGATCATTGGTATTATTATGATGTTAAATTCTTTTAACTCCAACATTTTATTGTTACACTCAACAACCTCCTTCAAGTGTGAAGTTAATGTTGTAAACGTCTGTTTTTCTATTTGTTTCGTTTTCAACATAAACTCCGGCTGCACATTACATCAATACATGTCACACACAAGTATAACTATCCTAAATATGATTGTTAAACATGAATTATAACACACTTACGATAGTTGTCGTATAACACCATAATCGCCTTTTCCCTGATGTATTGTTTTTTTCTCTTCATAATTCAAAATAGCCGCCCAACAGTCTATCACGTTTTGTGAAATCCATTGCCCATCCTCCAAGGTGTTTATCAAATATGCTCGTGTTGTCATTCCATGTGAGGTTTCAAAAATATTTGTGCTGTAATCGTCACAATAAATTACATCAGTTATGTTCTGTATGCACATGTGCATCAAATACATTACATATACTATATACCATATTTTATGCCAAAAGTCATCAGCCCATATACCTAAACTAAATTTTTAACTACCCTTCATACCACAACAGCCTCTAACCTAATCAGTCGCAACCAACCAGACCTTATAACATGCGAACAGTATAAATAACCCACTTATTTATTCCGAATTTACTTATTAAATGCTTTATATGTCAAAAGTTTAGGTCATTTCTAAACAAATTGCTTCCTATACTACAATATGTAACAGATTTATAAATAAAAATTAATGCATATTTAATCTTACTTGAATGTCAGGCTGGCCTCTTTCTTCTCTTTTTCAACATCTATTTCTTGATCGTTCACATTGCATTTTTTGCCCTTCGCCTTACAATATTAGTTTGTACATCAGATTGTAATTCTAAATTATTATGTCACAACAAATAATAACATAACATTATAATACACGTCCATACCTTCGTTTGTCGTCGATGGTTGTCAGTAAATATTGCCATATCGTTTTTTCATCGTCATTTAATGGTTCATTCATGTCAACCACATTTGTATCTCTACCACTCACATGCACGTTTACGTTTGTATCTTTAACACTCGCATGCACGTTTGTTCCAATGTCTGCTTCTGGTGAACTTTGTGAGCTTTGCAACAATAACACAAATGTCGGTATGGTGTTATCTACTTCTTTCCTCCTACGCGTTTGCCTCTTCATAACACCCTTTTCCGTTTCTACCCACTTAATGGTCTCACCGACCACTTTGTCTAACTTTATATCCACATCGTTTTTTGTCACTCCATCCACCTTCGTTGCATCACATTCGTCATTTTTTGATACACCGTCCAACTCATCACTTTCATCTCTTAAACTTCTTTTTCTTGACCTTGTAAACACCTTCATCCCACCTTTGATTTTAACATTAACCCTTTTATCCTTCTCATATTCCATCGCTTCGTTTTCTTTGCTGTCAGCCTTCTCCTTTCTACTTAACAAACCCGACATTTTGTTCTCGCCTATAAATGTTCTATCATACTCCCTCACCAACTCTTCAACCTTCTCATTATTTGGATATTTGACCCAAATATCATCCAACTCTTTATTTAACAACTCTTTTTTCCTTAACGTATCAGCCATTAAACTTTCAACCATACGAACATGCTCCTAATTAATAACACATTAATAAATCAAAGTTAGTAATATCAACACAACATTATGCATATACGTATCAGCTTTATCACATTATAAGACACCATTATGCACATGTGCATTAGTTATATGTTCATATCAAAACGACATTATGCACATGTGCATCATCTTGTACAACATAAATTACATATAGAACTGTATCACCTTAACATTATTATTATGCACATGTGCATTAGTTATATGTTCATATCAACACAACATTATGCACATGTGCATCATCTTGCACAACATGTATCATATACATCATATCCTAATGACTAACACCACCGCATGTCATTCAACCTAACCCATATCTATATCAACCACATACAAACTACAAAATACAAATTATTATTTTAAACAATATAATCAATGTAAACTGTATCACATTATTAATTCAATAAAAAACAAAGAAAAAAACACATTAACACATTATACGTACCTCAAACGTCACATTTTTCTTTTCACCTTCATACTTATCTACCACTTGCTCCAGGTTCTTCATTCTGTCCTCTTTCATTACATGTTCCATGTCAACTTAAGTGTCGACGTATCCTTCATGTAACACCCCTTTTCCAAAACCGCCATTCTTTATTTCCCATATCTGCCTTCTGCTCAACATTTCTTTAGTCCAGAATGATAGTGGACACGATGTTCGGACCGTATTGATGTCCCCACACAATTTTCTATCAACATATAACATCTGCACATGTGCATTATTACCATATGTGAATATATATATATATATATATATATATATACAAACTAAAAACAAAATAATTTATACAAAAATACAAATTAAATTATATATCTTATTCCAAACATAACAATTAACTTACCACCAATATTGTAAGAGCAACATTAAAATATTTTGATGTGCTATCCCGTTGCCATCCATCTTTGCTCATCTTAATGCTATCACAAATATACTTGCACCAGTTCACATCTTCAACCGCCACATCTTCGCCTAAGCATTCTAGAAAATCAGTTTTGCATCTACCATCTTTATTTATTTCCACCATCGCATTCATGAACAATGTCAAAAAATCATATTTAAACGTTATGCCATCATCCGTTGGGTTATCTCTTAATCGCTCGACAATTCTACTCAGTGTTAATGTACGCCCTTTGTATAAACTGTTCCACTCAGCCAATATCCCATATTCCTCGTCTTCTTCTTCTTCGTACTCGTCTTCTTTCACATCAGATTCTATAACAGGCCCGCTGTTTTTATCATTCTTTTTCCCCTTTTGTTCATCCTTATGTTCTTTCTGCTCTTCATTCTCTTTATCCTTCTTTTTCTCCTTCTTTTTATACTCTATAACAGCCCCGCTGTTTCTTAATCCCAGCAACTCGCTAATAACAGTCTCGTTAACTTCAATGTTACCAACATTCAACTTGATTACCATATCTTTACCGCTAAATTTGTCTACCACAAAATGTGACATTTTCACTGGAAGCTGTCTGTTTTAAGCTTCAGAATACTGCCAAACCCCATATTTTTTATTGCAACCAACTGTTGTTTAGACATTGTGTTTAACCCCACCAAAAGTTGATGTGGTGATATGCGTGTTCGTATCGATCGCCAGTTTGATACCCTCGTAACCTTTTTACTTCCTGTCTTGTTAACTATCGATGACACAACTTCTTTCTTTGAACCTATTTATTAACATAATAACATGCACATGTTATATAATGTATGTATAAAAAAATGCACATGTGCATTTCATAATTTTATTAATTATTTTCAATAACACGTACCATCACCATCATTGTTATTAACTTTGATGTCTTTCACTGATCTTCGCGATTTCACAATCCTTTTGTTCTTCGTCTTACATGTTACATCCAAACCTTTGGTTGTTTCCTCGTGTTTCCGTTTGTTTGTCCTTCTTTCTACATCAACGCTTTTAGTTGCCTCATTTCGTTTCGGTCTGCTTTTGTCCTTTTGTGCGTTCTGTTTGTCACACCCCGACCACGTAGAACATACAAAACGTGGCGGAAATGTCGGGGAGTGTTGTAACAGAATTAATTGTTTCAAATCCATGGCAATTGAAGTTTCGTTTTATTGATTAAAAGTGTTACAATGTCTTAACAAACAAGGAAATACAACATAATTAACTAGTCTTGCATCTTTTATTGTCACTAAAGCCCAAGTCAGCCTATGTGTATCTTGATCATCTTATGCAACAGCTCCTGAAAAACACATGTGAAAATAGGTACGTCAGCATAAAAATGCCTGTGAGATACATAGGTTTTGTGAAAATAGGTTTCATGACTTATGTTTGAGAAAATGTTTAGTCATGAACCTTGTAATTTGCTTTGTCTTTGTAAAACATTTGAAAAACAATGAGTTCAGATGATATGTATAAATAAGTGAATAATGTATGGTTAAATGAATAACCATGTAAACTGAGTTTGTATAAGATAAGTTGCTTGTAAAACAATGTATTGTGAAAAGTATGTTATTTGTATAAAATGTTATATGTATCAAACTGAAATGATTCAAATAACGCTACGATATATGTAATACCATACAAACACTTATATATAGGAAGTACCAGCGGCGTATCCACCATGCTTGTATCATATTACACACGCATCGTTACTTAATCACTTAATCAAACCAAACCAAACAATGTAAGATGTCTATGTTTAAACCAATAGTCAAAAGTCCTTGTATAAACCATGTCAAATGTTGATAGTCCAAAAGTAGTCAAGTAATGTATAACCAAAATGATATGTATGGTAAGTAAAATTTAGACTACTTAAACCATAAGTAAAAATGTACAAAACAAAGTATTGAAGTAAAACTTGGTTTAAATCAAAGTTATGTTTTGTAAGATATATGCATGCTATACTGAATATGAACATTTATGCGGTATTGTGAAAATTCATACATCCAAGCCTTGAGACAGACGGATAACTATGTAAAAGTGAGTTATCAAGAGAATATGTATTCGGATTCGGTCATTCCTTTCATCCCCTTTCCCTGGGATGTCCGGAACGAGATTTGTCAAGTCCTATGGTACCACTACCTACTACCGAGCGGCATGATCGGTGTTAATGAATGTATAGTATAGTTTAAACAAACCAAATGTCATACCAAAATGTAAGCATGTTTTATGAAGATAATGTACCTAGTATGCTAGAGTAAACATACAGGGTAGAGCTGTAAAACAATGTGTCCATATGTTACTGGAACATATGCAACAGAGATGCAGTATAAAACAATGTACTAAGTATGCAAAGTCATCATACAAAGTAGAAAAGTCATGTAAAACAATGTACTAAGTATGCAAAGTCATTATACAAAGCATAGAACACCTTGAAATCATGTACTATAAATGTACTAATGAACATAGCAAGTATATGATGTGAAAACAGGAAAGCACGAAAGTAACAAGTAGGCACATGTGTTTCACCCCAAAACAATTTGGAAAACAGTAAAAGAGGGGTCTATGTACTCACTTGAGATTGCTCAGAAGTCCTTGAGTAACAACCAAACAATGCTAGAGATGGCGGATATCAAACGGCACCTAATATAGGTAACTATGTTAATTAACCGGACCTAGATCGGAAGATCGGGTAGCATTAGGGTTTGTAAACCAAACGAGTGTAGAGACTCGTGTAGTATGGTTCAACAAAGCCTACATACTAATTGAAACCTAACATAATTGTTTACGACCCGTTTAGGTAGTTTATGCTACTTTAACGCGTCGTTCGCGTGAAACGCGTTCGGACCGCCTAACTAGCCCTATGACAAGTGTTATATGCCTAAACATATTACATAATCAGTTATGTGACAAAGGTTTAGGTTACATATGCTTAATTACCAATTATACATGAAAAGGGGTATTCTGGTAATTTACCTAAGGCATATAAACTACCTATCATACAACTACTCAAACGATGTGACCATAGGGTATAACCTCGGAAGGTTATTCCCTACCTACTATGGTCACCTAATGTATTTGGTCGGATCCTAATGATCGACCAAATGGGTCGAGTTCGAAGGTATAGGCGATTTATTAGATCGCCTACCCTACGACCCTAGACAACGTGGTAATCAGTGGGCATAGTCCCAAGGGACTATGACCAACGTGATTACAATCACGTTGCGAAGTTCAAACGAACTTCGCATTGACCATAACTGGTCAATGTAGAAAGTCAAACAAAGTTTGACTTTCAGACTCGAAAGACTCGAAAAGCAATAAAAGAACGAAAGAATACTTACCCAGGGTCCCCGAATGCTAATCCCGATTCAAGAATCTCAGGTATGAAACAATGGTTTCAACTTAGAGGTTCTCAAATCAGAATTCTAGTGATTTTAGCAATGGGGGGTATGGGGTATATATAGTTTTCGGTCCACCGTTAGGATCGTTTCATGGAAAACATGCCTTAATCCCACCTGTACAAGTGTCGGGACCTTATGGTGACTAAAATTCCATCCTTATCAGCTGACTAGACTAATTAGAACATGTGGTGGAGGATTAAACAGCTGTAAACTGATGTTAAATGCACTTAATCTGGTCAGAAGGACTGACGTGGGCCGCCTAAGGATGTTAAGATCCTGAGGCGGGCCGCCTAGGAGTCACAGATCAGAACAAAGTTTCAGAAATGTCAGTTTCAGTCCCTGCACGTGTTTTAGGCCATTTCCGACACTTCTAAGACCCATAAAGACAACTTTAAGGCCCTAAAATGTTGCCTAAACATTGAGGACATGAAACATGCTCAAAAATATGTCGGATGTTGGTTCGTTTGGTCGTACGAACGCGATGTTCGCTTAATTACGACGGAATGCGCATAAGCGCGAAAAACGATCCAAAATGCGCGACGAATGGATTTTTGGCAAGCCAAACACTAAAGCATAATATAGTCATGCTTACATAAATTTTTGGATGTCCAGATGTATTCGGAACGTAAGTTATGCGCGAAAATGCAAACTTGTGCACTTTTTGACGCTTTTAGTCCCTGAATGACACAAAAGTTTATTTTAGCATACCGAACACCTCAAAGCCTATTTCTAAGCTATGTAAAGGATATTTATGGTATTTTTAACTTATGGTCATGTTCCGGAATGTCTGTTACAGTTCAAATTGGCATACTTTCGCAGTTTGTCAACTTTAGTCCCTGTAAGCGATTAAACTTTGATTTCACCACACCAAACCTTCCAAAACTTATATCTAAGTTATGTAAAGGTTATATAAGGTATGTTAAGCCTATTTCACTATTCCGGAGTGTTCGTTGCATTAAACTGGTTATATTTACGCATCAGTGCGTGTATAACCTTCCAGAAAGCGATTTAGAGCTTGAAATCGAACAAGAGTTGATATGTGCAATCCATACACATATTTTTACAAATCCCAAGTATGAAATACAATATTTCATTGGTTTGTCATTTGATTGATGGTTGGAGTGACACAGGTGTCACACTGTTCCACCTTTAATATACCTGAATTCATAAAATTAATGCGTTTACGCGAGTTATAATATTTGTAAAAAAATATTTTGATACTGCACATGTGCATAACTGCATATTTCATCGTTAAAAAAACTAAATAATCAACACTTTATAACCTTTTTTTTAACATTCGCGTGCTCGTCTTCGGTCGCATCTGGCATTCTTTTCGACCCCTCGTCTCTTGACTTTAGGACAAACGTAACTTTCTTTGTTTTTTTCCATTGACTGTATACAATGAAAATGTATATCAAATTTAATTTATATTACTTTGTTAGTATGCTATTTCAAATTACATATCAACCTATTGTGACAGTGTATGCACATATGCATAACTATACATATCATAAATTTATGTTATTAACGTGTTGTGTAATCATATTCTGTCAATTTATGAACATGTGTGCATATATAATACCAAACATCACCTTACTAACATATTATGATAAACTTACGATGCCAACCTATGCACATGTTGTTGTATCGAGTCTTGTAACTAGTTTGATAGACCAAGACGCGTTGTACGAAAGAAACGGGAAACAGGGACGAACCAGCAGGTTCACACGAAGTGGCCAGTTCGTACGAACTGACCAGTTCGTGCGAACTGGACCAGACCGTATGAACGTTGGTTCGTGCAACCTGGTGTCCCTATATATATGGGTCTTGAGATTTCATTTGTAGAACTTTGGATTCCGGTAGCGAAGCTCTGCCGAAGTGTCACCAAGCCTGTAAAACGTTGTTATATCAGTACAATCGACAGTTAAACTACTTCTAAGTGTGTATCAAGCTGAATGAAGATCAAATCAATGAATTCCACCTCTGATTTGGTCAAGAACTCTTCTGAACGTCTCGTTTAGATCGACACACCGATCCTATCAAGTGGTATCAGAGCTCAGGAGGAAGAGTTCTTACCATTTCAGCTTGTTTTCAAGGATAAAATCTGTTTTCTACTCACTTCTACTCATTTTCTACATATTTTCGTCAAAATTTCAACGAATCCACGGTTAAAATGATCTGATTTTGTCATATAACAAGTAAAACACTGTTTTAATCAATCCTTGAAAAAATCAAAACTAAAATCAACTTAAAACTTGATAAAATGGACCAGACCGCATGAAACATTGTTCAGATCGTTCGAAAATTGTACCAGATCACACTCGTTGATTCTCTCAGCTCGCACGAGGTGTCCAGATCGTTTGTATTTGTTCCAGGTCGTACGATTTGATCAACATCAGTTCGCACGACTTGAAGTTTAGGGTCAGTTCGTTTGAAACAGAACTCAGCTCGCACGTAGTAGCTCAATTCGCTTGAAAATTCATCAGTTCGCTTGAAAGTTCATCAGTTCGCACGGTTTGGGTCAGATCGCACGGATTGAAGTTTTCATCACCAGGTCGTTTTGGTTTAGGTCTAGTTCGTACGAGGAGGATTAATATCATTCAGATCGTTTGAGTTTCACCAGTTCGCACGAAGTTAGTCCAAGTCGTGTGAATTCCAGATCGTTTGAAAAAGTATGTTTTTGTGAATTTTTGAAACTGAAACATGGAAAATGAATTCTACAACGCATTTGCTACACCGATCACTATGGCTCAGAATGTGAACTTAGAGAATGAAATGGGCACCATGCAAAAACCGCCTAAGCTCATGAGTATCGAGGAGTATAATGGATGGGAGGAACGTTTTGAAAATTGGGTTCAAGCAAATCACTTAGATGCGTGGGAATGTGTTGAAGAACGGTATGTTAGACCGATTGATGAATACGAAGAGATTGTTGCTATTAAAGATTTAGATAATGAAGAGAAAAAGAAGTACAAAAGTGAAAAGATGATGATCAGTATATTGCAACAAGCCATTAAGGAAGATATCTTGATTTTATTGCAACACAATGGAACTGCTCACTCTATGTGGAAAGCACTGAAAACAAAGTTTGTTGGAAGTCAAGACATGATCAAGAACAAAAAATCGCTTTTGAAAAAAGAATTTGATCTATTTCGTGGATTGAAAACTGAAAACAACAAAATGATTATAGAAAGATATTGCAATTTGGTGGTTAACATGAAGTGGTTGGATATCAAGAAAGATAGAGAAGAATGGGTTGAAAAGTTGGCTGATGCGTTACCACAAGATGTTTGGGGCACGTATCTCATGATTTTGAAGAATAATGATGAATTTTCAAATGGATCGCTGAGCAAGTTTATTGAAAAACTCGAAGTTCAAGAGATGGAACAACGGAAGATGGAGAAAATGAAGAATTCTAATGGTGATCAGGACATTGGTCTGTATTACAAAGGTAGTACAAGTGATAAGACAAACATTGCACCAAAGATCGAAACTGCATTTAACGCAAACAGTTCTTCTGGAGGGTCATCTCTAGGATCAAACAATAATAATAGATTCTCGTCATATCCTTCATTTGATCCAAATTTTTCAGCAACCAATAATGGCCAAGTACTACAATGCAACATTGCATTACATCTTCATAATGGTCAAAATTTCTCGGAAGAGGTAGCCAAAGGTCATATGTCGTTATTGGTGACCGTATTAGAATCTTATGAAAGTTTGGTTGCGGGAAGAATTGGGAATCCTATGTTAACAAAAGAGGATTATGATCAGATTGATGCTGAGAAAATGGAGTTAATGGATATAAAGTGGTGTATGGCTAGTGTGTTGAGAAGAGCTGAGAAGTTTAAACAGATCATGGGAAGAGATGATTTCCGTGGTGCTGGAACCTCACCTTTAGGTTTTGATAAATCTAAAGTTACTTGTTTTCGTTGCAGGGAGAATGGGCATTTTAAGCGAGAATGCATAAATCGCGAAGCAAGTGGAGTTCAAAATCCATTCGGCAACAATGATTATCATCAAAAAGCGATTTATCATCAAGTTGCTCCGCATCAACAACAATCGTCACAGACTTCACATGCCAGGAAGGAACTGATCGAAGAGCCATCAAAGAGAGCTTGTTATGGTCTGATAGATCAAGAAGATGAAAGGATTCCAGAAGGCTTTAATTGGGATAATTATGATCCTAACAGAAATTCAGAGTCTAAAGCATTTGTTGCTGAAATTTATGAAGAATCAACTACTGAAGAAGAATTAGCGTATGTTTATTACGAATCTCAGGAATTCAGTCCCAAAAAGGAAGAAGAAGAACAAGTTTCAACAAAAGAGGCTTCAGAAAAAGCACCAGTCTTTGATCACTCATAAGATAAAGAGAGTGATGATGACAGTGAAGAAATTCAAAAACTTGAATATTATAAAAGAAAATTTTCATCTGATAGGGATAATTTGCATTTTGCAGGTAAAATGGAAGAGATCAAACCTGAAGAAAATGTTCGAGTGATAAAGAAGCAGGTTAAAGAAATTCCAGCTGTCAAGGTTGAGAAGGAAGCAAATATTGAAAATTTGCCTGAGAAGTGTGAAAATTGTGATACTTTGAAAAGGCACAACAACAAATTGATTCATAACATGAACAGACTGAAAGAATCTTATGATGTTTTAAACAAAGCTATGAATCAATATAACAAGTCAAGCAATGAATAAGAGATAGCTATGAAGACACTCAAAGGAGCGTTCATGACAAAGCAGAAAATCATCAATCAGTACATTGAGAAGTGTGCTGAACTTGAACAAAAATTGGAAACTCAGAGGATAGAAACTGAGAGGGTAAACAGATTATTGAAAAGTTACTCATGTGCTTCTTACGTGATTGACAGGATTTATCCTACAGTAGAAGGCATGGAAGCGTTTGAAGAAAAGAAATCTGAAGGAAAGAATACTGGTAAGAAACATAGTACCAATTATACACGGTGTCCACCTCCGCTTGAAGAAGGATATTCTCCACGAAATCCTAATTCAGAAAGAGTCAAAAAGGCAACCAATTTAAAGTTGGAATTTGAACCTTCAGATGGATTACCAGACAACATTGATGTCACATTCACATCGTCTGACACTGATCATGAGTCTGAGTTAATAAAGAAAGTGGTCGATCAGGTGTTGGATAAGGATGAGGAGTCAGAGTCAAAGTCAGAGTCTGAGACTTCAAGTCCAACAGTAAAAAAGGGCAAAAGGGTTTATAATAAAGATTTTCTAATGTCACAAAATAATTTGAATGATGAAACATTCAAAGTAGCATATACTTTGAATGACTCTGACAAATTATATTCTGATGAAGAATTTCCAATAAGAGGTGTTAAAACTGAAATGATTAACAAGGTTTTCAAATTAACAGAAATTAATATTTCTGAAATAAAAGATGTAAATCTTACTGAAAAACCTAAAAAATACACCTCAAGAGTTCAACAAAGATTAAACAAGAAAAAAGGTTACAGTTCTGGTTCTGGTTATCAAAAGAAACCAAACCATAGCAGTAATTTCAAAAAGAAAGGTTTAGGTTTTATTCCACCAGAAAATTATAAAAATGAGAAAATTTATAAACCAAAAACTAAATTTGTTTCAGGAACATCTTCTGAAGAAAAGGAAAAGAGCTCATTCTAGAAGCAAACGAACAAAGAATTCCTTGCTAAGAAGGAGTGAATAATGATGTTACTCAGAAGATTGAAAGGAGAACCTGTTATCAATGTCAAAAAGTTGGGCACATTGCATGGAATTATCCAAAGGCAACCAAAACAAAACAGGGAGTCTCTGGAAAATTGAAAGAAGGGTGATAATGAACCACCAACCGAACAATTTAAAGTTTTCAAAAATTCAAAATTTGAGGTTGGTGAGAGTTCAAAAAGTTTTTACAAAAGAAGAATGAATCTTAACAATCAAAAGTGGGTTGTTAAGAAATCAGATGTTTCATCTGGCGATGAATTTGTTTCTTTGGAAGCAAAGGAGCCACTTTCTGGCGATGAATCTGACTCGTCAAAGTCAGAGGAGCCACCTGTTGAACAAAAAAGAGAAAATTCAGTTCCACTAATGGATGATGCAAACTTTCCACCATTGCGGACTGAAAACTTAAAAGAAAAAATTGGCAAAGTTGAGATTTCAAATCAATTTTTTCTGATAAGAAAGAATTTGATGTTGAAAAAGCCTTTAACCCTACAGTTCAAAATATTTTTGGAAAAATGGTTGACAGGAAGGTCAAAGGGGTAAAGGAATTTTATGAAAAGAATAAGAAAGGAAAGAAACCGAGTGATGATGACTCAGAATCACCCAAGGACCGTCAGGCTTGGGTGAATCTTTTTAACTAAAAATCCTGACTTGTCGGAGCTCCCAAGTTGGTAATTATGGAGCATGAATCAACATCATTCTTGAAAAAAATGTTTTTGTGAAAAACCTACAAGTGTTAGATTTTACAAGTGGTATTGTTGATAAGAACTTACAAGTGGTTAATCAAGGTCATTAAGTTTAACTTGATTTAACTTTCATACAAGTGGTTAAAAGAAAAAAAGGGATTCATTCATAAGCTGTTGAAAGAACAAAATAATGAACTAAACCCCTATCCTACAAGTGGTATGTGAAATCAACAAAACTAATTTTCCGGAAAAACCATTTTGATTAAAACAAACTTAAGTGTTTTGAAATCATAATGGGAAAATAGTTTGTTTCCAGGGGGAGTTCTGATTGTTTATGCCAAGTGGATGGCGAATTGAAGCAATTCACATCAGTTTGTCATTTTGATTGTATAGTTTATTGCGTTTATTTTTAAATTTTCCCAGAAAATCAAAAATTGAAACATATTTTTGATTTTAGGGGGAGTAAAAAATTGAAAATTTTTAATTTGAAAAATCCAAAAACATGATAAAATCAAAAAGCCAAAAACATCAAAAAATCCAAAAATGAATTTTGTTGAGAAAAAGAGGAAATGATAGTACATCAGTATACTATCACAACACGCTAAAGAATTGGAAAGTCAAATGTGATAAACGGTCTCACTGAGGATATGCCAGTAGGTTTTTATACATTCAGTAGATTGTTTTTGAGATATAAACCTAAATATCAAAGATTACTTATTTCGTGGGGAACATCTCTCGGATATACAGGTAACCCCTGAAATCTTGTTTGAAGGGCTTTCTATTTCTGACATACTAGGACTTTGTGCGTGATGATATCTGGGGTATTATACCAGGACTTCTGATTTTGCGGAAGCAATAGCCTAGTCCTCGTATAATACTCTGCACAACTTTAATCATAAAGCTTACCCTCAGCATAAAAAATGATGAAACATTGAAAAATGCTATCATGTGCTGTTGAAGAAAAGATCCCCAAACAGGACACACCTAAAGACGAACCATCATCTCTTTGTCTGAACGGAAGTTCTAAGCTGAGCTCTCATGGTCTCGTATTACCCGTTTACAGATATCATTAGTGTACATTCACCTGTAAGACTGTGTAAGACTGAATATAGGAGTCTGGATACGGGAGTATATTCTGAGGTGGGACACGCGAATAAGTTAAAGTGCTTAAAACGCTAATCTCGTATCTCGAAACAGTTGAACTCTATGTGAAAATTTAAGTGGATCAGTATACTGACAATCTAAGTGAATCGTTTAGAACTTAAAGTCTAAAAAGGTCAACGGTGTTAGTGATGTGTCTCAAAAACTGATATGATCCTCTTACACAAACTCACAAAAATATTGTCGGTAAATATTTCTTTACTGTTTTTATTAAAGACAAAAATCCAAAAAGATTTTATGTGTGTTTTAGCATAAAATTTTGAAAAATCAAAAAGATTTTATTTCATCTTATTTTCGACAACTGATGTTGGAAAGCTGATTTTCAAAATTCCAAGTGCTAAACATGTTGACAATGGATTGGGAGAGTGTGTTTGAGATGAAAATTGAAGTTAAAAGTTTGAGATAATTTGAGAAATGTCAAAATCTATCAAGTGGTAAGTAGAGAGTAAAATTGTTATAAATAAAAACCTTATGTTTTGGGTAGAGTATGTGCAGGTTAAAAGCTCTGAAAAAGCTAGGTTTCGACTCCTGAGGATATGCAGATTAAAGCCAGGTTTCTGATCCTGTTGCTACAAAGAGCCAGGAGACGTTACTGAATCTGTGAATGATGCAAAGCAAGATCCCCGTGGCTAAGCCTGAGCAGAGTTTGAGCCAGGTTACGATACTAGAATGAGAGCTATTCCAGACTGCGATCCCAGCTTATCGAAAGGGGGAGTCTGAAGACATAAGAGCCAGATACAGATTTTGGATCAACATTCAAGGGGGAGTTTGAAAACAGTAGAGCCAGGTTCGAATCCTGCCGTCCACGACAGCTGCTAATGCTGAAGAGTGTAAAGAATCAAGAGATCTGATCAAGAGAATTTGAAGAGTCAGATTGCGATTCTGGTAGAGAAAGAGAGATATAGAAGAGAAGAGAGAGATTGATGAGGATGCTTACAGAGAAAGACATTTTGGAGAGAGCGTGAAGACTGGTTAAGACTGAAGACTCGACATACTGAAGACTCGTACCAAAGACTCGTCAACATCCAAGGGGGAGTTTGTTGGTGCATATGTCTGTCGACTTCGTCTTGTATCGAGTCTTGTAACTAGTTTGATAGACCAAGACGCATTGTACGAAAGAAACGGGAAACAGGGACGAACCAGCAGGTTCACACGAAGTGGCCAGTTCGTACGAACTGACCAGTTCGTGCGAACTGGACCAGACCGTATGAATGCTGGTTCGTGCGACCTGGTGTCCCTATATATATGGGTCTTGAGATTTCATTTGTAGAACTTTGGATTCCGGTAGCGAAGCTCTGCCGAACTGTCGCCAAGCCTGTAAAACGTTGTTATATCAATACAGTCGACAGTTAAACTACTTCTAAGTGTGTATCAAGCTGAATGAAGATCAAATCAATGAATTCCGCCTCTGATTTGGTCAAGAACTCTTCTAACTCTTCTGAACGTCTCGTTTAGATCGACACACTGATCGTATCACATGTGTATACCGCTATATCACACAATAAAACACGAATTCAGAATCAACGATATAATCAACAATATGCAAACGAATCAACAATGTGCAAACCAACGATATAGTTAGCAATATGCAAACGAATCAACAATGTGCAAACAAATCAACAATATGCCAACAACAACTTATTAACATATTTTAACATAAAAATGCACATGTGCATACTATGTATTATAACAACATACAAATCAACAATATGAAAACGAATAACAACTTATTAACATATTTCAACATAAAATGCACATGTGCATACTATGTATTACGACAACATACAAATCAACAATATGCAAACGACGTATTATATATCTATGTTACAATGCATATTATGCACAAATCAACAATATGCAAACGACGTATTATATATCTATGTTACAATGCATATTATGCACAAGTGCATACCTATAAATGAATCAAAACTATGTTATGCTACAAAAAAATATAAACATATTGTATTACAATATGCACATGTGCATAAATATATCTATGCAATTATAAATATGCACATGTGCATACATATAAATATTACATAACACATACCAAATCAAATATGAATCAACCAAAACTACAGTCGGCTACAAAAATCTACTTGAACAATCACATAACTACCACACTATCATATATTTATGAATCCACTATTATCATATACGGATTCAAAAAATTTGTACGAACTTGCAAATTTTCAAATTGATGCAACTGGGAATCGGTATTAACTTACAATTTTATACGACTTGTGTTCTTCGGATAATTCCTCTTCGTGTAATAAACCTCCCCGATTATGATTGATCTTCCCTAATTTCGATTCGAATATGGCCGTTTTGCCCTAATTTCGAGTCGACGATCAATGTGCGGCCGACGATTGCACTAGCGACGATGATGTAGGTCGAACGTTGATGATGAACGGCTGAATTTGTGATCTTCGGTGAGCATCGAACTTGAATCAGACTTGATGTTTTGAGATGTTGTGAGGTTTTTTGGGAGAATTAACTGGTTGGGGATATTTTGTGTTTGGATACGACGGTTATCGGACTCGTTGTTGCATTATGTAACATAATTAATTTCAATTTTCAAGTCCGTATCGTATAAACGGGATTTTTAGAATTTTTTTGGTTATTTACAAATTTGCCACCCGTTCACATTGGTTCTCGCGGTTCTGGCAATAAAGGTGGTTCTCGCATGAACCTTGCCCTATATATATATATATATATATATATATAGGGTAAGGTTCAAGCCACCCTTATTACGAGAAACAATGTGAACACAACAAAATAAACCTACCAAACCACCACCTAAAAACATAAACACCCACCCCCACCACAACCAACCCCCTACCCCCACCCTCACCCCCCCCCCCCCCCAAAAAAAAATTGTACCTCATAAAAAACCCCCAAAAAAACCTAACCCCTACCCCCTCCCTAAAAAAAACCAAAAAACCTAACCCCTCACCCCCACCCCCACCCAAAAACCTAAAAAAATCTAACCCCACCCTCCAAAAACCTAAACCTCCCCACCCACCCCACCCTAGATAAATGCTAAAAACTAAACCATAAATCTAAACCCCAAAACTAAGTGTTAAACAAGTTTTTTTTTTATTTTTAATTAAAAATCGTTAAATTTCGTCATTAAAAAAATGGAACAACAGCAGTACTGTTGTTCAGTTTTTTATTTTATATTTTATTAAAAATCGCTAAATTTTGTCAAAATTTTTTTTTTTGAACAACAGTACTACTGCATGCTGCTATTTAGTTTTTTTAGTGACGAAATTTAGTGATTTTTAATAAAAAAATTGTGTTTTTAATTTTTTAGGCATTTTTGGCTGTGTTCACACTGATTCTCGTGGTTCTCTATATATATATATATAGGGAATACTAAATATTGTGAGAACGAATGAGAAAACCAATCGAAACCATTTTTTTAATACATACCTCAATGTAATTAAAATAAAACATCAAAAAAAGAATTTACAACATTAAATAATTCATTTCTTCTCTCAAAATCACTCTTATTAAAATTTTTACACATGTGTAAATTTGTTAAATACAACAAATTTACACATGTGTAAATGAGAAACTTACACGTGTAAATTTTCAATATTTACGAATACATGTAAATTTAAGTGTGTAAATTTAATTTATAACATTGTATTCGAATAATAATGATAAGTGTGAAGATTTTTAAATTTGAAGAGTTAAATGCCATTTTTGCCCATGTAGTTTGGGCCATTTTGCCAGTTTAGTTCAAAGGTTTCATTTTTCTCCTGTGGATCCAAAAAGGTTTCACCATTGCCATTTTAGTCCACTGCGTTAACTTCATCTATTTTTTCTGTTAACCAGAAGGGCGATTTGGTCATTTTATATGTAATTCTGTTAACTAAAAAGACAATTCGGTCATATAAAATGACCGAATCGCCCTTCTCATTAACAGAAATAATGGATTAAGTTAACTCAGTGGACTAAAATGACAATAGTGAAACCTTTTTGGACCCACAGGGGAAAAAGAAACCTTTGGAATAAACTGACAAAATGACTCAAACCACAGGGACTAAAATGACATTTAACTTGAATTTGAATTATTTTTGACCAAGTTTTTGCGGTTTTTTCGTTCGTTCTCACGGTTCTCAAAATATTTAGCATTCTCATTTAAACCTCCCCATATATATATATATATATATATATATATATATATAGGGGAGGGTTATCTTGAGAACGCTAAATATTGCGAGAACCGTGAAAACGAATGAAAAAACCAATCAAAACCAATTTTTTTTAATACAAATCTCATTGTAATTAATATACAACATCAAATAATACATTTCTCCTTTCAAAATCACAATTTTTAGATTTTTTACACATGTGTAAATATAACAGATTTACACATGTGTAAATGGCAAACTTACACATGTGTAAATTTTCTTTATTTACGAATTCACGTAAATATAAACGTGTAAATTAAATTTCTAACATTGTATTCAAATAATAATGATAAGTGTAGAAAAAAATTTTGAATTTGAATTGTTTTTGATCAAGTTCTCGCGATTTTTTCATTTGTTCTCACGGTTCTCGCGATATTTAGCGTTCTCATTTAAACCCTCCCCTATATATATGTGTGTGTGTGTGTGTGTGTGTTTGTGTATATATTGTTAGTTATTAGATAATTAGTAAAGAGAGAAAATTGTTATAATTAATAAGATAATCATGAAGGTGTTGTGATTAGATTACAATTATTTATCTTTTTGTTTTTATAATAAAAGATATATATGTATATCTTTTATAATTACTTTAAATTTAATCTCAAAACAATTTTCCATTGAAAAAAATAACAACCGAATATATTCTTTTTTTGAGTGCTCTCCTGATGGACGCGTGCGCAATGATGGTGACTAACCCACCGAGGGGGGTTTGATCCTGAGCGTCACCCCGGTTTTCATCCGCCTGTTACTCCAGCGAAGCTACTCGTGTGGAGGCAGCACGGTTTTCCGGGGGAACGCCATCCAAGTCTGATACCGTACGGGGCCCGATAGAACATCGTCGGCAGATCTTGGCTAGGGAATACCGTCTTTGACGGGGTTCAGTGACAATGGGTCACTCATAAGAAAGTCACCGTTCAAAAAAAAAAAACAATTGTTCTCACTTGCAATATTTACAAAGGACGCACAAAGCCTCTTGTTTCTTCGCAAAAGGTAAATAAAATTTGATACTTTATTTTCTTTAGATTAAGGTTTTAGTTTGAAATCATTTCAAACGAACAAAAACATATTTAATGGTCAACAATCATCTAGCAAAATCGTTCGTTGAACCAAGTTGTCTTTCTTGGCAATCACGATTCTTTAATTGTATTATTAACCTATTTTGGTTATAATGAGATCACTGATAGAATCGGTTTAGATCCGAACTTCATGTACATGTTTCCACCGTGTTCGTTCAATTTGTTTGATAATCTAATAAAAAATATTACACGCAATTCCAACAAATGCCACATCACCAACTCAGTACGTGTTTTAAAAAGCACCTATATATAAAAAAATGAATGTATACGAGTTTTAAAAAGCTTGGTATATAAAAAAATGAATGTATCCACTTTATACATATAGACAAGTTATATCAGCCATTTGGGTACTAGATTTTCTTGGATCCACATATTTTGGCTTTTGAATACAACGAATGAGTGATCCAAGATTGACACAAATTGCTAATACAAGCAAACAGGGCATTGACCAATTCCATCCACTAGGTTAGAACCCCGTATAATACACGGGTTGAATAAATGTAATTTTAAATACCAAATAATAAAAAAATATATCTTTAAAAACCTTGTTTATTACACGGGTTGAATAAATGTAATTTTATATACCAAATTATAAAACAACACATCTTTAAAAATCTCGTTTATTACATGGGTTGAATAAATGTAATTTTATATTTTAAATAATAAAAAATTATATCTTTAAGAACCCCGTGTATTGTATGGGTTAAGTAAATTTAATTTTATATATTAAATAATGAAAGAAGTAACATTTTTAAGAACTTCATGTATTGTATGGGTTGAGCACATGTAATTTTATATACCAACCAATAAAAAGTTACATCTTGTTATATCTTTATAAACCTTGTGTATTATAAAACTTTTGGACTAAACTGACAAAATGGCCCAAACTATAGGGACTAAAATGACATTTAACTCTTTACATTATATTAATTTATATTTAGTGTAGTCTTTTGTTAATTTCAAGATAAATAATTTTGAAATCTAATAAATATTTATATCTTTAAAAATCTCGTTTATTACATGGGTTGAATAAATGTAATTTTATATTTTAAATAATAAAAAAAGTTATATCTTTAAGAACCCCGTGTATTGTATGGGTTAAGTAAATTTAATTTTATATATTAAATAATGAAAGAAGTTACATTTTTAAGAACCTCATGTATTGTATGGGTTGAGCACATGTAATTTTATATACCAACCAATAAAAAGTTATATCTTGTTATATCTTGTTATATCTTTATAAACCCTGTGTATTATAAAACCTCTGGACTAAACTGACAAAATGGCCCAAACTATAGGGACTAAAATGACATTTAACTCTTTACATTATATTAATTTATATTTAGTGTAGTCTTTTGTTAATTTCAAGATAAATAATTTTGAAATCTAATAATATTTCAAAAGACTATATTATCTCCTATACAAATTGTTTAAATTTATATTAAATTTTACATTATAATTATCTTTTAATTAATATTAATTATAATTAAATAGAAGATAGAGATAAGAAAACTAAAAAATAGATGGCTCCAATGAATGACATGTGTCCCTCCATTGGTTTCTTTTATTATACAGTACTAGTGGAAAGACACGTGTGCAAACACGGGTCGTTTCTTAGAAAACCATGCATACCACATTTTATTAACTTTAGATCCAAGCCAATTCTTGCAATAAGAAAGAGAATTATACGGTACCAGTAATTCAAATAAAGTTAAAACCAATTCTTACAAATAAAATTGACCAATTCCATTAATGATTGCTTAAAGTCAAACTCCATGGTCTCATGTTAGACAAATTTTACATTCACACCCTTTAATTCAAATAAAGTTAAAACTTAACATTCCAGGAACCTTAGCTTTACGGCTGTATCGTCTTTGTCTTCAGAAATTACCATTTTGCCCTTTCTTGGAATCTTGTAGTTCCCGATTGAAACTTGCATTTCATTAAGATTAGCGGTTTCAGACACTCTTCTTCTGAAACTTCACCTTCATCATTATAATCAAGCAATACGCCGACTATATATCACCACTGTTTGACCAAAGTCAAAGCACTGTTTAAAAAAAAAGTCTATTTGACCAAAATCAAACCACTGTTTGAAAACTATGATTCTTAGTGGTTCAAAAGTCTGTTTTGACCAAAGTCTGTTTGAACAAAGTCAAACCACTGTTTGACCAAAGTTAAACCACTGTTTGCAAAAAAGAAACTACTGCTTGCAAAAAAGCAACCACTGTTTTGTCCACAAAACAGTGTTTTAACCCAACAGTGATTTCCAACATCTGTTTTCATCCATCTGTTGACCAAAGTCAACAGATGCATCAACCACTGTATCAACAGATGTATCAACAATAGTGGTTTTTAATTGATGAGCATTAGTTATGAAAATATAATACAAAATCATAGTTGATCTAATTTTTGTTCAATGGGGTTTCTAGTTGATCTAATTTTTGTTTAATTTTTTAGCTCATCGTAGTAGTTATATAATAATGTTAGGCCTGACTTATTAACATTAGCAGCCAAAGTGACTCGCTTGGGTCACACTTTGCCTAGGGTTTAAAATTGGGCTTATGATGAAAGGAATAGTGTTGGTCACTTTGAAATGGATAAGTAATTTTTTTACCTGAATTGTGGATAAATCCATAAGGAGATTTAACCTATGGCAACAGCCATTGTAGCCACCATTTTTTTTTGAAGACAGTTAGTGGAATAATTCTAGATATACCCATGGGCACCTAGAATTCAATGTCACACCCCGACCGCGTATAACATGCAACCGCGGTGGAAACGCCGGGGAGTGATTGCGACATAATTAATTGTTTCATAACCATGGCATTCAAAGTTGTATTTTATTTATCAACATAAGAGTTTCATTGTCTTAAACAGGAATCAAAGAGTACATAACATAATTAAACTAAGTCTATCTCCGTTTTATGTCTCTAAGGCACAGGTCCGCCCTAGTGTCACGATCATTGTCCTAAGCAACAGCTCCTGAAAACACATGTGAAAATAGGTACGTCAGCATAAAAATGCCTGTGAGATACATAGGTTTTGTGAAAATAGGATTCATGACTTGGGTTTTAAGAAAATGTTTAGTCATGAACCTTGTAATTTGCTTTGTCTTGTAAATCATTTGAAAAATGAAAAGATCAGATGATATGTATAAATAAATGTAAGGTTAAATGAATAACCATGTAAAATGAGTTTGTATAAGATAAGTTGTTTGTAAAACAATGTCTTGTGAAAAGTATGTTACTTGTATAAAATGTTATATGTCTTAAATTGAAATGATTTAAATAACGCTACGTTATGTAATACCATACAACCACTTATATATAGGAAGTACCAGCGGCCAATCCACCATGCTTGTATCATATTACACACGCCTCGTTACTTAAATCACTTACTCAAACCAAACCACCAATGTAAATTGTTTATGTATAATCAAATGTCAAAATGTTATTGTGTAAACCATATCAAATGTCTGTGTTTAATGTAAATCATGAATTGTGTATATCAATGTCAAAATGTTTATGTCTAATGTAAATCATGTAATGTGTATCCAAAAATGTCATGTATGGTAAGTGAAATATATCAACTAAACCATATGTAAAATGCACAAAAACAAGGTATTGAAGTAAAACATGGTTTAAATCAAAGTTACGTTTTGTGGAACAAATGCATGCTATACTGATATAAACATCTATGCGGTGTTGTGAAAATGCATACACTCAAGCCATGAGACTGTGGCGATAAACCCTTAAACAAATTAAAGGTTTATCTAAGTTATGTGTATCGAATTCGGTCATTCCTTCCAATCCAAACAAACCCAGGATTTCAGGAATGGGAGTTGTCAATTCCTATGGTACCACTACCTACTAACGAACGGCGTAGCTAATGTTAATGAATGTATTGTTCCATTTAAGCAAACCAAATGTCATACCAAAATGTAAGCATGTGATGAAAACAACTGTACTAAGTATGCAACAAGTGGACATACATAGCATGTGACGTGAAACAACTGTACTAAATATGCACACAATGGGCATACATAGCATGAAATGTAATGTGAAACAATGTACTAAGTATGCACGCAATGGACATACATAGCATAAAATGTAATGTAAAACAATGTACTAAGTATGCACACAATGGACATACATAGCATAAAATGTAATGAAATCATGTACTAATAAACATAACAAGTATATGATATGAAAACATGGAAAGCACGAAAGTAACAAGTAGGCACATGTGTTCCACCCCAAAATGTTTGGAAAACAGTAAAAGAGAGGTCTATGTACTCACTTGAGATTGCTCAGAAGTCCTAAGATAACCACCAAGCAATGCTAGAGATCACGGAATCAAACGACACCTAATATAGGTAACTATGTTAATAAACCGGACCTATATCGGAGGATCGGATAGAATGAGGGCTCGTAAACCAAATGAGTATGAGAACTCATGTAGCATGGTTTAACAAAGCCTTCATACTAAATGAAACCTAACCTAAGTGCTTACGACCCATTACGACCCGTTTAGGTAGCTTATGCTACTTTAACGCGTCGTTCGCGTGAAACGTGTTCGGACCGCCTAACTAGTCCTATGACAAGTAGAATATGCCTTAACATGCCTAATATTGTCTCCAAATCCGTTTAGATGTCAAAAGTTATGTCACATATGTTTAAAATGAATTTTGGCATCAAAGGGGTATTTTGGTAATTTACCTAAGGCATATAAACTACCTATCATACAACTACTTAAACGCCGTGACCATAAGGTATAACCTCGGAAGGTTATTCCCTACCTACTATGGTCACCTAATGTATTTGGTCAGATCCTAATGATCGACCAAATGGGTCGGGTTTGAAGGTATAAGCGATTTATTAGATCGCTTACCCTTACGACCCTAGACAACGTGGTAATCAGTAGGCATAGTCACAAGGGACTATAACCATCGTGATTACAATCATGTTGCGAAGTTCTAACGAACTTCGCATTGACCATAAACTGGTCAATGCAGAAAGTCAAACAAAGTTTGACTTTCTGACTCGAAAAGCAATAAAAGAATGAAGGAATACTTACAAAGGGTCCCCGAAAGCTTTGATTTCTCAAGTATTCTCAGGTAGGAAGTGAAATATCACAACCACTTAGAGAACTCTCAATAAGATCAAGTGGGTTTTGAAGTTTGGGGATGTGGGTATTTATAGGATTTCCCAAACCGTTAGGATCGTTTCCTGGAAACCGTGCTTTGATCTTGGCCATACACCTCAAGATAGTGGTTTTACAAAACCATGTGAGCCCCTAGTATTGCCCAATACCATGTGCAAGAGGATTAGGAGTGGTTAACAGCTATTAATAGCTATTTAAACACTGAATCTGGTCCAGAAGGGGCCTCGCGTGACGCCTAGACCCCTCGCGTCACGCCTAGCCCTTATTTCTGCAGAATTTGCAGAAATGGTCCCTGCACATGTTTCGTTGCGTAACGGCACTTCTAACACCCGTCAAACCCCATTTCAAGCTCCACAAGGATGTTAAAACATAGGGAACATGAAATGTGCTAAAAAATATGTCGGATGTCAGTTCGTTTGGCCGCACGATCGCGATGTTCGCTTAATTACGACGGAATGCGCATAAGTGCGAAAAACGATCCAAATGGAGTGACGAATGGATTTTTCTCATGCCAAACACTAAAATAAAATATTTTAGTGCTTACATAAATTTTTGGATGTCCGGATGTATTCAGAACGTAAGTTATGCGCGAAAGTGCAAACTTGTGCACTTTTTGACGCTTTTAGTCCCTGAATGACCCAAAAGTTTATTTTAGCACACCGAACACATCAAAGCCTATTTATTAGCTATGTAGAGGATATTTATGGTATGTTTAACTTATGGTCATGTTCCGGAATGTCTGTTACAGTTCAAATTGGCATACTTTCGCAGTTTGTCAAATTTAGTCCCTGTAAGCGAATTAACTTGTTTTTGCCATACCAAAGCCTTCAAAACTTATTTCTAAGTTATGTAAAGGTTATTTAAGGTATGTTAAGTATATGTTGATGTTTTGGAGTATTTGTCGCATTAAACTGATTACGTTTACGCACCAGTTTGCGTATAACTCTCCAGAAAGCGATATAGAGTTTGAAATTGGACAAAAGTCAAAACATGAAAAATGTTAAACATAACCAAACAAACATTGGGGTCAAATAACATTGTTTTATTGATAATTAAACTGTTCACAATGATTACAAGCACAGATGTTACAGTCTCCCCTACTTGTGGAAATTTCGTCCCGAAATTTATTTAGAGGAAACTCGTGGGAAAAGATGCGGATATTTCGCCTTCATTTGATCTTCGCGTTCCCAAGTAAGCTCGGGTCCACGCTTAGATTCCCAACGAACTTTGACCAAAGGAATGCGCTTGCGTTTGAGCCACTTGACTTCACGTTCCATGATTTCCATTGGCTTCTCAACAAATTTCAGTGTTTTATCAACACGAATTTCGTCAAGTGGTATGTGGAGGTTCTCATCGGCTAAAGACCTCTTGAGATTGGACACGTGAAAGGTTGGGTGAACATTTCCAAGTTCAGGAGGTAACTCAAGTCTGTAGGCTACCTTACCGATTCTTTCGACGATCTTGAATGGTCCAACGTATCTAGGTGCAAGTTTTCCTTTCTTTACAAATCTGATCACACCTTTCCAAGGTGAGACCTTAAGTAATACACGATCACTGACTTGAAAATCCAAGGGCTTGCGTTTTGGGTCCGCGTAACTCTTTTGACGGCTTCTAGCTGTCTGAAGGTTATCACGAACTTTCTTAATCTTATCAGTTGTCTCTAAAATGAGGGCAGGTCCAGTAAGCTGAGCCTCGCCGATCTCATTCCAGCAGACTGGTGAATGACATTTTCGACCATAGAGAGCCTCAAAAGGAGCCATGTTGATGTTGGAGTGATAACTGTTGTTGTAGGAGAATTCAATCAACGGAAGATGTGAATCCCAACTACCACCAAAATCGATCACACAAGCTCTAAGCATATCCTCCAGAGTCTGGATTGTTCTCTCAGATTGACCATCCGTTTGCGGATGATAAGCTGTGCTCAGATTAAGTTGGGTCCCCATAGCAGATTGCATGGTTCTCCAAAAATGAGAAGTGAAACGAGCATCTCTGTCAGAAATGATGTTCAAAGGAACACCATGTCGAGCTACTATTTCATCCACATAGATTTTAGCAAGTTTGTCAGCAGAAAAATCCTCACGGATTGGCAAGAAATGCGCTGCCTTAGTAAGATGATCAACAACTACCCAGATGGCATCATGACCTTTCTTTGTGCGTGGAAGTTTAGTAATGAGATCCATAGTAATGTTTTCCCATTTCCAAACTGGGATCTCTGGTTGCACCAACAAACCAGAAGGACGCTGATGTTCAGCCTTAACCTTAAGACAAGTAAGGCATTTTGATACATATAAGGCAATGTCTTTCTTCATACCAGCCACCAATACTGAATACGAAGATCCTTATACATCTTATCTGAGCCAGGATGAACAGAATAACGAGACTTATGGGCTTCATCCATAAGTAAGGTGCGAAGGTTATCTTGGCTTGGGACCCACAAACGGTCCATGAAGTAATACGATCCATTGTCCTTCAGTTCAAGATCAGGTGTTATGTGATAGGGAAATTCCTTATCCATCAAACCTTGTGAAACACAAGATTGTTGAGCCTGAGAAATGCGTGCTTGGATATCGGATCAAGCTTGAATAACAGATTAAACACGAACACAATGAAGCTTAGTACGTTCCTTACGACTCAATGCATCAGCTATGACATTCGCCTTACCAGGATGGTAGCGAATTTCGCAGTCATAGTCGTTTAGAAGCTCGACCCAATGTCGTTGCCTCATGTTGAGTTCTTTCTGATTGAAGATATGCTGAAGACTTTTGTGGTCCGTGAAAACCACACAATTTGTACCATACAAATAGTGTCTCCAGATCTTAAGAGCGAAGACAACTGCACCCAACTCAAGATCATGAGTGGTGTAGTTCTTCTCATGTACCTTCAACTGCCTCGATGCATATGCTATGACTTTGTTCCTTTGCATCAGAACACAGCCAAGACCCAATTTAGATGCATCGTAATAAACGACGAAATCATCATTGCCCTCAGGCAAAGTCAGAACAGGCGCGTCACAAAGCTTCTGCTTCAAGTTTTGAAAAGCTTCCTCTTGTCTAAATCCCCAATCAAAGGGCTTGTTCTTCTGAGTTAGAGCAGATAGAGGAACTGTAATCTTTGAGAAGTTCTCAATGAAGCGGCGGTAATAACCCGCAAGACCAAGAAAAGAACGAACTTCAGTAGGAGTAGTAGGCGTATCCCAATCCTTAATCGCACTGATCTTGGAGGGATCTACATGAATACCTTGTTCGTTGACAATATGTCCTAAAAATTGAACCTCTTTAAGCCAGAATTCACACTTGGAGAATTTGGCGAAAAGTTGCTCTTTCTTTAGGAGTTCCAAAGTAAGACGAAGATGTTGCTCGTGATCAGCTCGCGTCTTAGAGTATATCAAGATGTCATCTATTAAAACAATGACAAACTGATCCAAATAAGGCTTGCAGACCCTATTCATTAAGTCCATGAAAACAGCAGGAGCATTAGTCAAACCGAATGGCATGACTGTGAACTCATAATGCCCATATCGAGTGCGGAACGCTGTCTTGGGAATATCTTCTTCATGCACCCGAAGTTGATGATATCCCGATCGCAGATCAATCTTTGAAAAATAAGAAGCACCTTGTAACTGATCAAAGAGATCATCGATGCGAGGTAGGGGATATCGATTCTTGATGGTAAGCTTGTTAAGCTCATGATAATCGATACACATCCTAAAAGATCCATCCTTCTTCTTGACAAAAAGAACGGGAGCACCCCAAGGTGAAAAGCTAGGATGGAGAAAACCTTTGTCAGAGAGTTCCTGCAGCTGCTTAGACAACTCTTGCATCTCAGACGGTGCAAGACGATATGGAGCTCTGGCAATGGGATTTGCACCAGGTACGAGATCAATACGGAACTCGACTTGGCGTGCTGGAGGTAGACCAGGTAACTCTTCAAGGAATACTTCAGAATAATCCCGAACAACAGGAATATCTTGAATAGATTTACCTTTGCCCTTATCTGCTGTAACATGTGCCAAGAAGGCCACATAGTTCTTTCGCAGATACTTCCGAGCTTTAAAACAAGACATGAGTTTGAGACCACCAGCAGGTTTCTCACCACGAACCTGTAAGATCTCGCCTGTCGAAAGCGGCACACGAACAATCTTCTCAAAACAAACTACCTCTGTGCGATGCTTGGCTAACCAATCCATACCCACAATAACGTCGAAGCTTCCAAGTTGCATAGGCATGAGGTTAAATGGAAAAAGATGGTCGTTAAGGTTCAACTGGCAGTTGCGAAGAACAGAATCAAGAACAATGGGTTCACCACTAGCAACTTCTACTGTCAAAGGTTTACCTAGTTTTGTTCTAGACACTCGAAGCATTGGCTCAAAAGACAATGACACAAAACTCTTATCGGCACCCGAATTAAAAAGAACAGATGCAGGATGATTATTAATAAAGAACGTACCGTTCACCACTTCATTGTCTGCTTGTACCTCTTGGGCATTCATGTTAAAGACTCGGCCTCGAGCTGGTGCCTGAGCTGGATTCGCATTCACCAATCTTGGACATTGATTACGGTAGTGGGTCAGATCCCCACAGTTATAACAAGCACCTGGTGGGTAGTGTGGTCGTGCAGCTTGACCCTGTTGCTGAGCAGGAGGTAGAGCAACTTATTGAGCCGGGTTCTGAACTGCCCGATTCTGAGCAAGCCGACAAACATTGGCAAGATGACCCGACTTCCCACAGTTATTACAGAAACGGCACGGGTGTTGCGGCTGATGGTGACTGTTGCATCTATTGCATAAAGGTGCATTCCCTGAATAGGGCTTCTTTGCTGGAGGCTGTACGGGTTGGTTGGGAGCTGCCTGGTTAACTTGGGCAGTGACAGCAAAATTTTGGGAAGCCTTACGCTTCCTTGACCCTCTCGAAGAACCAGAATTCTTTCCATTCTTGTTTTGACCTTTCTTGCTATCTTCCTTGTCAGACGACTGTTTCTTGCCCTTGTCACCCTTCCTGTGTAACTTATTCTTCCGAATCTGCGACTCAGTCAATGTCGCTGCTAACTCGATAGCCTGACGGAGTGTGGTAGGGTTACTACCAGTAATGATGTCTTGTACTGAGTCAGGTAGACCATCGATGTATCTTTCGATAGCCTTGTCGAGTGGGGTAACCATTGTTGGGCATAGTAAACTCAGCTCCTCAAACCTATCAGTATATGCCCGGTGCTCGCCACTATCCTGTTTCAAGTCATCAAACTCCCTTTCCAATGCTCGCAGTTCATGATGAGGACAGAACTCCCTCATCATAAGAGCCCTAAGTTCGGCCCAAGTTTGTGCTAGAGCAACTTCTGCACCACGGTCTCTCATAACCCCATTCTACCACGTAAGAGCCCTCTTCTGGAACACACTCAAAGAAAACTCGACCTTGCGATTGTCAGGGCACTGCACGTGACGGAAAGTATTCTCAATGCTCTCGAACCATTGAAGAAGCCCAGTCACTCCTTCAGTACCACTAAACTTGAGTGGTTTAGCAGAGTTAAAATTCTTGAAATTGCATGGAGCATGATTGTTGTTGTTGGCTTGGTTCATTTGAGCAATGAAATTTGGGAATTGAGCAGCCATTTGCTGCGTAATTATTTCTTCCAGTTCGGCAGTCGCTATCTGATGTTCGCGTCGAGGAGGCATTCTAAAAAGAGGGAAACATGAAAGGAAACGAGTGAGATGGTTGGATGAAAAGAATGAGATGATACAAAAATTGACAACAGCAAAGATGGTGGTAATTCGTTTGTTACCATAAGGCAAACAAACGACACATCGTGACTTAATCAAAGTAAATGGGTCAAAATAATGTATCGCGAAGACATGCTCGCCTATAAGTGAACACTCACCCCAAGAGTTCCCAGGTAAGAGTGTCTGGTCCGATTATGTGGATTTGTACGAACACTCTAGCCTTAGACAGAAAACCCAGGGTACATGCATTCACTCTTCCAGTTTGCACGTGTTCACACTATTTAAAACCCAAAACCTTGACGAGATTTTGAAAATTCAAAGGGGTTCAAAACCTTGTAACTGAGGGTTCAAAACCTTACAATATAGGGTTCAAAACCTAGTAATCAATCATCCAAGAACAGATGATTAATTTTCAAAGCGGATTCGAACTTGATGTTCCCGTTGTGGTTATTCACCTAAGGATAGGTGAAGTGCATGTTTTAAGATCTAAACACAAGATAACTTGCGTTGGGGTCCTAGAAAGTTATAGTCTAGGTCAAAGCATTACTAATAACCTAATTCCCTATAACCATTGGCTCTGATACCAACTCTTCTGTCACACCCCGACCGCGTATAACATGCAACCGCGGCGAAAACGCCGGGGAGTGATTGCGACAGAATTAATTGTTTCATAACCATGGCATTCAAAGTTGTATTTTATTTATCAACATAAGAGTTTCATTGTCTTAAACATGAATCAAAGAGTACATAACATAATTAAACTAAGCCTATCTCCGTTTTATGTCTCTAAGGCACAGGTCCGCCCTAGTGTCACGATCATTGTCCTAAGCAACAACTCCTGAAAACACATGTGAAAATAGGTACGTCAGCATAAAAATGCCTGTGAGATACATAGGTTTTGTGAAAATAGGATTCATGACTTGGGTTTTAAGAAAATGTTTAGTCATGAACCTACTAATTTGCTTTCTCTTGTAAATCATTTGAAAAACGATAAGATCAGATGATATGTATAAATAAATGTAAGGTTAAATGAATAACCATGTAAAATGAGTTTGTATAAGATAAGTTGTTTGTAAAACAATGTCTTGTGAAAAGTATGTTACTTGTATAAAATGTTATATGTCTTAAATTGAAATGATTTAAATAACGCTACGTTATGTAATACCATACAACCACTTATATATAGGAAGTACCAGCGGCCAATCCACCATGCTTGTATCATATTACACACGCCTCGTTACTTAAATCACTTACTCAAACCAAACCACCAATGTAAATTGTTTATGTATAATCAAATGTCAAAATGTTATTGTGTAAACCATATCAAATGTCTGTGTTTAATGTAAATCATGAATTGTGTATATCAATGTCAAAATGTTTATGTCTAATGTAAATCATGTAATGTGTATCCAAAAATGTCATGTATGGTAAGTGAAATATATCAACTAAACCATATGTAAAATGCACAAAAACAAGGTATTGAAGTAAAACATGGTTTAAATCAAAGTTACGTTTTGTGGAACAAATGTATGCTATACTGATATAAACATCTATGCGGTGTTGTGAAAATGCATACACTCAAGCCTTGAGACTGTGGCGATAAACCCTTAAACAAATTAAAGGTTTATCTAAGTTATGTGTATCGAATTCGGTCATTCCTTCCAATCCAAACAAACCCAGGATTTCAGGAATGGGAGTTGTCAATTCCTATGGTACCACTACCTACTAACGAACGGCGTAGCTAATGTTAATGAATGTATTGTTCCATTTAAGCAAACCAAATGTCATACCAAAATGTAAGCATGTGATGAAAACAACTGTACTAAGTATGCAACAAATGGACATACATAGCATGTGACGTGAAACAACTGTACTAAATATGCACACAATGGGCATACATAGCATGAAATGTAATGTGAAACAATGTACTAAGTATGCATGCAATGGACATACATAGCATGAAATGTAATGTAAAACAATGTACTAAGTATGCACACAATGGACATACATAGCATAAAATGTAATGAAATCATGTACTAAAAAAAAAAATCATGTACTAATAAATATAACAAGTATATGATATGAAAACATGGAAAGCACGAAAGTAACAAGTAGGCACATGTGTTCCACCCCAAAATGTTTGGAAAACAGTAAAAGAGGGGTCTATGTACTCACTTGAGATTGCTCAGAAGTCCTAAGATAACCACCAAGCAATGCTAGAGATCACGGAATCAAACGACACTTAATATAGGTAACTATGTTAATAAACCGGACCTATATCGGAGGATCGGATAGAATGAGGGCTCGTAAACCAAATGAGTACGAGAACTCATGTAGCATGGTTTAACAAAGCCTTCATACTAAATGAAACCTAACCTAAGTGCTTACGACCCATTACGACCCGTTTAGGTAGCTTATGCTACTTTAACGCGTCGTTCGCGTGAAACGCGTTCGGACCGCCTAACTAGTCCTATGACAAGTAGAATATGCCTTAACATGCCTAATACTGTCGCCAAATCAGTTTAGATGTCAAAAGTTATGTCACATATGTTGAAAATGAATTTTGGCATCAAAGGGGTATTTTGGTAATTTACCTAAGGCATATAAACTACCTATCATACAACTACTTAAACGTCGTGACCATAAGGTATAACCTCGGAAGGTTATTCCCTACCTACTATGGTCACCTAATGTATTTGGTCGGATCCTAATGATCGACCAAATGGGCCGGGTTTGAAGGTATAAGCGATTTATTAGATCGCTTACCCTTACGACCCTAGACAACGTGGTAATCAGTAGGCATAGTCACAAGGGACTATAACCATCGTGATTACAATCACGTTGCGACGAACTTCGCATTGACCATAAACTGGTCAATGCAGAAAGTCAAACAAAGTTTGACTTTCTGACTCGAAAAGCAATAAAAGAACGAAGGAATACTTACAAAGGGTCCCCAAAAGCTTTGATTTCTCAAGTATTCTCAGGTAGGAAGTGAAATATCACAACCACTTAGAGAACTCTCAAGAAGATCAAGTGGGTTTTGAAGTTGGGGGATGTGGGATGTGGGTATTTATAGGATTTCCCGAACCGTTAGGATCGTTTCTTGGAAACCGTGCTTTGATCTTGGCCATACACCTCAAGATAGTGGTTTTACAAAACCATGTGAGCCCCTAGTATTGCCCAATACCATGTGCAAGAGGATTAGGAGTGGTTAATAGCTGTTAACAGTTGTTTAAACACTGAATCTGGTCCAGAAGGGGCCTCGCGTGACGCCTAGACCCCTCGCGTCACGCCTAGCCCTTATTTTTGCAGAATTTGCAGAAATGGTCCCTGCACATGTTTCGTTGCGTAACGGCACTTCTAACACCCGTCAAACCCCATTTCAAGCTCCACAAGGATGTTAAAACATAGGGAACATGAAATGTGCTAAAAAATATGTCAGATGTCAGTTCGTTTGGCCGTACGATCGTGATGTTCGCTTAATTACGACGGAATGCGCATAAGTGCGAAAAACGATCCAAATGGCGTGATGAATGGATTTTTCTCATGCCAAACACTAAAATAAAATATTTTAGTGCTTACATAAATTTTTGGATGTCCGGATGTATTCAGAACGTAAGTTATGCGCGAAAGTGCAAACTTGTGCACTTTTTGACGCTTTTAGTCCCTGAATGACCCAAAAGTTTATTTTAGCACACCGAACACCTCAAAGCCTATTTCTAAGATATGTAGAGGATATTTATGGTATGTTTAACTTATGGCCATGTTCCGGAATGTCTGTTACCGTTCAAATTGGCATACTTTCGCAGTTTGTCAAATTTAGTCCCTGTAAGCGAATTAACTTGTTTTTGCCATACCAAAGCCTTCAAAACTTATTTCTAAGTTATGTAAAGGTTATTTAAGGTATGTTAAGTATATGTTGATGTTCTGGAGTATTTTTCGCATTAAACTGATTACGTTTACGCACCAGTTTGCGTATAACTCTCCAGAAAGCGATATAGAGATTGAAATTGGACAAAAGTCAAAACATGAAAAATGTAAAACATAACCAAACAAACATTGGGGTCAAATAACATTGTTTTATTGATAATTGAACTGTTCACAATGATTACAAGCACAGATGTTACATTCAATTTCTTCATGTTTTTGAGACGGATCATTCGTTTCTCCGCTTCATCTTGCGTGTCATATAAGCCTTTGGCTCTTGCTGATAATCCAAACGATTCTTGTGCGTATTATTTTCTAATAATCCAAACGATTCTTCACTAAATTTTGTGATAACTGTCAAATTTACATGCATCCGTACAGCTAATTAATATTTAATTTGTGCTTAATAACTGTGCTTGATTACAACTGTTGATTTAACTGCTTGCTGAATTCTACTACATACATACATATGCATCACATTTATATTGTCACTCCATTTATTACACACAAACCTTTAGTGACAAACTTGATGCACATAGCACAGTTAGCACAGTGAGCAGATAACCCAGAAACATGCTGACAATGCCAGCACATAGACAGACAATATTTTTTTGAGGCCAGTATGAGCCAGAGACGGGGTACTACACTAGTATGGAGTGTAGGGAAGTGAGGACCATAAAACTGCGTCACTAGGTGATAGTTAAAGTGTCGGGAAGTGCCTAAAACCCACTCTAAATGCAGAATTCTGCATCTACTAACAAAATTTAGCATTTAAAATGCTAGTAATGTGCCAAAAATATGGCAGAATGGCCCTGTATACTTTCCTAAGTGCCGGGAATTAATTGTGACGCAAAAAGCTATATAAAAGACACTTTACGAAATAATTAAGCACTTTAACGGATCAGTATCAAACCGAACAACCGGACATTACCCGGAACACAAAAATATTGTTAAACACATTGTTTTCACTTTTCTAAGCTAGTTAGGGTCCCCGAACACCCTAACACACTAGATATTACATGACACACTTGCAACACTAACTAAATACTTAAAACCTAACTAGTTAACCTAACTAATTTAGTTGAAATCCAACTAAACCAAACCCCCACTTAGTACACGGTTACATGTACCCCCACATATTGATTTTCTTTTGTTATTTTAATGGATTATGTCCCCCCTTTTATAACATTATAACCAATGGTTTTAAGATTGTTGGAAATTTATTTAAATTAACCATAAGACTTCACAACTTCATTCCACCAAGATACTTCACACCAAACTCTCTCCCTCCCTCCCTCCATCTTGATCTCGGTCTCAACTCACACACACAACCCATCCATTTTCATCCAACATTCAACCATTTTCTAGTGATATTATGGTGTAAGAAGCATAGTTAGGAAGCTTGGAGCTTTCGGAAGTTGAAGGACCACTCTCATTTTCTTTTATCCATCACTTTTACACTCTTGAACTCCCCTAGCCTTGTGCTAGTAGTAAGTTTCTTAGATCTTCATCTTCTTCATATTTTTGATGATTAATAGTTAAAAGAATGGTGAAATCTTAAGAAACACTAAGAACATAAACAAAGTCTTGAAACATAAACTAACTTTGTGATGAAATATGGTTAAAAGGGTGATGAAATCATGTTATTCTTGTGTTATGATGTTTGTTGAATGTTGTTTGTTAGTAAAAAAAATGATATGGATCATCATATGGACTTGCTAAATCATGACTAAGAACATGAACTAGCAAGATGGAAAAAGTAAGAATGTTGTGGATGAAGGAATCATCCACACATAAACTATGAACTTGAATAAATAAATGTTTCTTGAAAAATAAAGAACAAAAGTAGGTTATAAACTTGTAGATCTAAAGATCTATGAGTGGTTTTTCAAAGGAACCAAGTGAAAAGTATGAGTTTTTGTTAAAACTTGGATCTTACATAAACTAATGATAATTTTTGGTGAGTAAACAAGTGTAGAAACACTTGTGTAATAAGAAAATTTCACAAAGAAATATTTTTAGAAAATATGACTAGAAGTTGTAAATATTCAAACTCTTTAAAAATGAAGTTTTTAAAGACCAAATCACATTTTTCAAGGTAACAAGACTTACTAAGTGTGCTAGTAAGTTACTACATGTTTTTATAAACTTTCAAGTTCATAAGTTTATGCTTGTTTTTGACTAGTTTGGTAAATAAAGGTTGTATGTTGTTGATTGAAAATTGTTTGAATGAATTTTTGAAAAGAAAATGATATGCTAGTAAGCATGGACACCTCCATTTACAAAGAAAACTCTGGCGAAATTTTTCTAAAATTCCAACACTTAGAAAATATTTTTCTAAACAAGTGTTACAAGTATATTTTATAACTTGTGTTTCAAATGTAAACTTCGCCATAAATTTTGTTACAAAATACAAAGTATCGGAGGTTGGTTTTCGCAAATAAAAATGGGTAAATATATATTTAGAATATATATTTTATAAGACGCTCGTGTGATTATTTGTATGTTTTGTGAACTAGTTATATTATTTTAGGGGAAAATAATATAACTTAACAAAATACTTTGACATTTACAACTTTAAAATAATACCAAAAACATCAAGGAATAAAATATTTAAGTTACACACTTGGTATTGTGAAACCGAACAAGAAAACGTAACTTATGAAATATTCCAGGAAATACTCTTATACATATATTTTGGGTAAAATATTATTTTGGAAACTAAGGAAGTAAAAATATATTATTTTTGGGAAAAATATATATATTTTGGAATACGTTATTTTTGACAAATAAGTTATATATTTTCTAAGTAAGACTTGAAAATATATTGTTTTTGGAAATATATATTGGGAATATATTGGTATATTTAATGGGAATAATGCACCGGAATACGACGCCAATACATGGCTAAAGACACACATATAAAAATACGAATACACAAAGTATGAGATACCCCCCATCCTTGGGAAGGAAATGCGAATACGAATATTTGAGAAGTATTATTACAGAAATGTTGTATAAACATTTATTCCAAAACTAAATATAATTATGATAACTCGGAATAATATCAGAAACGTAACTCAAAAATATAAATACTAAGACAAGGCACGACCCGTTCGTCTAATAGACGTTAGACCATTGTAGGTAGTCGTGTTTGCTGATGAGATTTGGGTTACAAGTACCGAAGACGCAAAACTGTGAGTTCATGTCCCCCTTTTCTCTTAACTGTTTTCAGTTTTATAACATCGAGGGTGAAATACATGTTACAATTATTACAGACACTTTTATACATGGTATGATTAGCTAAGGAATTTACTTCTAGATCACGTGAATGGATAGGCTATTATCGTAAGACCATTAATCCTTTTATAAGGACCGAGAGGCATGAGTGATATATCTATTGGGTGTTGCGAGCCCCACACATGGGCCAGCGTGTGGCTGCATGTGGTGACTATGTCGTTCCGCCGGAAGGACCGGTATGAAATACGCGTTACAGGTTTGAGTGCTTCCTAGGCCATGTCACTTATTAATGTATTAGCTACACATTAATTGATCTGTTTTTCCTTATTGCTACATACCAAGAACATACATTTATACAGACACATTTTAACGATTTATACAGACACACATTAACGATTTATACAGACTCACATACACATGAACTCACTCAACTTTTGTTGATGTTTTTTTCAAACTACATGTATTTCAGGAAATTAAGTATGGATCTGGCGGGCATTGGAGTTTCAAGTCATGTTAAGTATAAAGATGTCATCCATGGTCTTTGGGTTTGGCCAGTGTGTCTTAATCCTGGACGAGACACGTCTTCCAAACTTTGATTACAACTAATATCTTTTGACGAGTCCTTAGCGAATTTTTACACAATTCATATGGTTTGTAAAACTTAAATTTGAAGTCTACATTTTAGACAATGTTATTATGTTTTAAACTCATTTTATGGATGAAAAATCTTTATTTTATCATATAGTTGTTTGATATGGTTGAATGCAATGATAATAAGTAAGTCACACCATAATCACACTTCCGCAAAAGTCAGGGTGTGACAAATTTCTTCTCATAACCGTTTCGATCAGAAGTTTGGGATATTTCCTTCTTACCTGAGATAGAATAATAGATCCACCTTGAGTGTCATATAAGCCATTGGCTCTTGCTGAATTGTTGGCTGCTAGAAAAGTAATAAGATCACTACAATCACATGGGTGGGCCTTCAATTTTTACACACTTTTAAGTTTGGAAAAAGTTGCAGGTCCGATTATATCCAGAAACTTTGTTCACATTAACTTTCATACACACTTAGTAAGATATTAGATACCACTGGTCCAACTTGCAGATTTCATTTCAAAACACATATAT